>PVIY010002449.1:0-127655 GCA_004026745.1 Myrmecophaga tridactyla
CTTTTTCTATTTTTTCCACTATACTATCTTATAACTATCCTAAATGGAAGAAAATTTGACCTGAATGTGTAAAGCTTCCCTAATGTCATAATATACACAAAACACACACACATACCTCTATCAGTACCAACAATCCTACTGAAAAAGAGATGAGTTCTTTTAGTAAATAAAAAATTATTCCATTAATCATTATTAAATTTATACAGCATCTTCCAAGCCAATGATTTACTAAATGGAGGGTCAGTTATTCCTGCATATTTCTCATAGAACATTATGTCATGATATTTTAAAGTGTCATGTGTTTTCCAACCACTCTGCATCAACCACAGAATACAAAAACTTAAATAAAATTGTGCCTGCAATAAAAAAGGATTTCAATTTAACATAAGCCATCAAATCTGTGTTAATACACGATAAAATAAAATTCATTTCTATTCTCTTTTTACAGCAAGTATTCAGCTCTAAATGCTAAGAATAACTCTATTAGGGACATCAAAATACGAAGCCTAGATGAGAAAGAGCATCCCTCAGAAATGACTAGCTTTCAGTCAGATAGAACAACAAACACATTGTTGGCACACTTAGAAGACCAGGAAACTGATGATCTTTTTTTGTACTTTTAGTTACCTGAAAATGTGAATGAATAAGCTAAATTGCCTTGAGCTGTTGTAGATAAAAATTACATATATTTAATGTACCAAGTTATTCTCCTACTGCAAATCAATTATTGAAAACTCATAGAAAACAATGAACTATAACCAGGTGAATAATCCAGGTGATTATGGTGGGATTACAGCATTTCCTCAAATTGTTAGCCTTATGATACTATCTTCCCCAGCCTTGAACCAGCTGAAAAATCTTAACCAGTAGTTCTTAAACTAAGTTCTCCAGACCAGCAGCATCAACATCACCAGGGAACTTGTTAGAAATGCAAATTCCTGAGAACCACCCAGGCCTGTTGAATAGGAATTTCTTGGAAAGGAGGCCATGATTTGTGTTTTGACAACTTATTCAGGGGATCTGACACACTAAAATTTGAGAACTGACTTAAATGTAGGGCTGTCAAAAAAAAATATTTCCTTTGCTGCCTCATTTCATTCCTAACCTACATTCTCACTCTTAATTACCAACTCCTGCTGTTTCTCATAAATCCTCTCCTTGGCAACTGCATGCAAGCAACTGCAAGTAAGGGAGGATGCGCTGGCAATCACCACAGCCTTGGCTCCCACAGAAAAAAAGGCCTGTGGATTCCCTGCTCTTTCCTCACTCTTTACCGCTCTTTCCTCTGCTGCAGCTGCCACACGCAGTGGGGATGTACAGCCCTCGAGGATTAGTTCAACTGACAACCAAGACTACTTAACCTATGGTTTACTCACTGCATGCAGCTGCTTTCTGCCAGCCACCTGCATCTGCGTGCACTCCGCCCTCACTCTGTCCAAGTCAAGTCCTCCACCCAACTTGCCATGTGAGCCAGCTCCTCAAGACTGCTGAGGTTGCCCCCTGTGGATGTTCTGTGCTTTGCTTAATACAGAATGGTGGGCCATGGAACTCACTTCCGGTCCACTTCTGCAGTGGACACCTGACTCATGGGGAGGCCTGAGGTTGGAAGGATGAAAGACTATTCCCTAGGAGGAGGGTCTAGGATTCCCAAGGGTTAACAAATGATGGCAAAAAATCCAGCACATAAAGATGAAGAACTGGAAGGCAGCTTTGTTTTTTTAAATTGTCTGGGTTGAAGGGAGATGAGGCTGGGTGTCCTGAAAGTTTGTATGTTCTTTTTAGTACCAAACACTAACTCCTACTTGGTTGACTCCTTTCTCTATCTGCAGAAGTCATACTTTGGTACTTGGCATTTCCAAAGGTAATGAGAGAAAGAGAAAAGAAAAACTTAGTCTGTATTCATTTAGTTCACTGTATCATGAACATATATCAAGGCAAATGGTTTCTTAAATTTCAGCAATTCCGACAAATTATATAATAATGAAACTTATTTATAATATGTCATACCCTCAAGATACTCTCAAGAAAAGATATTGGTGCATTACTTTTCTTACATTGCACAATTTTTTCATCCTATCTTTTTTGATTACTAAAATGCTCGATTAATAAGCCCCCTTGGTAGTGGACCCTGGACCTATTTATCAATCACTGCTGTGTTGGTGTAGGAATTAGAGGGCATCTGTACTTCTTCTACAGCTCTAATGTCCAAAAATCGAATGAATGATTTAACTGGAAGTTACCAAGAACGTTCTTCAAGGAGTTTAGTGGGTGAAGCTGCTTTTGACTATTTCTGTTCCCAAGATCTCTCTTCCACTAAAGAACTCTACAGGTGATGTGCCATAGACAAGTTGAAGTGAACTAGTGAGTTTGGGGGCTGAAGGGGACTTCCTAACCTAATTTATAGCATCTATAATTTGGTAGAACCAGAAAAAGTTTAGGGTTCTGCACTGCCAGACTCTATGACTCCTTCAAACACTCCCTTGGACTCTCCTTCCCCAGTTAGAAGAATTATGAGCCAACACTACTGTCATTTGAATTAGTGCTGATATAGAGCATTTCTGTCCACATAGTACCAAAAACAGTTAATGAGAGAGGGAATGTTAAATCAATCTTTTTTAAATGCCTTTGCAGAAACAGTAAGGCCAATTCCCAAGAACAGAATGAATAAAAACTTTAGTTCTTAGAAAAATAATAATTAATCTCAGAAAAAGTTGTCATTTTTTTAGGAGAAATGCTAGCATCAGAATTGTGTGCTTCTTGCTTAACACAGCTCCTTCAATGAAAGAAACATTATTCCTTTCTTCAATAGAGAGAACTTTCTCTCTCCCACAGATCTCTCCCAGGGAATTTGTTTGTTTACCTCCTTTAGATCCTGCACGACGGCTGTGAGCCTCTCATTTTCTGCCTGGACATTAGTGACCACCGCCCGGCTCTGTTTGAGTTCATTCTGCATCTCCAAGATCTTCCCCAGGTAGTAAGCTTCTTTAGATGCTGACTCCTGCAGAAGCGTTTCCTCTCGAGTCTCTCCATCTTCAGCAACTTTACGGTGGATGGAAAAGGACTGCCCAAACGCCTGCAGAGTATATGAAAAGAAAAAGAGTATACAATGAAATGCACCATAGCACTATTGAACAGATTCGGGGGAAATGTTTTATTTTGCTTTATTTGTAAGAAAAGTTATTCTGTAAGACCACCAGAAGCAACAATGTATATTTTATGTAACAGAGTAGTAGTTCCAATTGATGCTTGAAATAACTCAAATTTAATAAAGAGAAAGAAATTAAGATATCTTGCTATAAAAAATATATAATGAGTTAAAGGAAACCTAATAAACATTACTGCTTGCTTGAGGTTACCATTTCTTTAGACAAATCCTATTAAGAAGTAATAGTGAAATGCTAATGAGCCCATGCAAATTCACATTGTCATCTTTGTCCTAGAAAGAAATCCCAAAAATATTCTAAAGAAAGAAAACAATGATTTCCTTTAGCTGTCTAAACCAGTAGCATTAAGGGCAAATCAATTATAAATTGGACCCTCAGAGATAAAATCACCAAACAGCATTCAAATTGGCTGCTACCTCAAAAAGATACTTAAATGCAGTCTCCATAATAAAAAACATATATGTGTCTGCTCTTTCGTACAAAGAGAAACACAGGAAAAATAAGCCAGAAATTAAAGAAAGTGGTTACCTTTAGGAGTCAGTGGGAATGGGGTAGAGTGAGTTTAATACTGTCCCTCCAAAGTTCATTTCCATCCAGAGCCTTGAAATGTGACAATATTTGGAAATAGGGACTTTGCAAAGTAATTTGCTAATTTAAAATTAGGTCATAATGGATTAGGGTGGGCTCTTAATCCAGTGACTGGTGTCCTGAGACAAAGAGGAGGGACACTGAGACAGTGAAGAAATCTCCGTGTAGGTGGAGGTGGAGATTGGAGTGAAACAGCTACAAGGCAGGGAATGCCAAGGATGGATGGCTGGGGGCCACCAGAAGTTAGAAGAGGCAAGGAAGGCTCCTCCTCTGGAGACTTCCGAGAGCATGGCCCTGCTGACACCCTGAGTTTGGACCCTTGCCTCCAGAACTCTGAGAGAATAACATTTTGGTGTTTTAAGCCACCCGGTTTGTGGTAATTAGTTACAGCTGTCCTAGGAAATTAATACTGGGGTGGAAAGAATGGAGGACTGAAAATAAGACAGAAGGGATGAGGAAGGAGTGACACTTCTGAGCATGACTTTTTGTGTAGTTCTGACTCTTAGAACCATAGTCATGGTTCAGATACACCCCCATATAAATAACTTAAAACAACTACAATGGTCAGGGAAAGGAGAGAGAAATCCAAAACGGAATACAAACAGTAATGGATGGACCTAGCTATACTACAAATGAACAACATGGCCACACTGAAAGGAACAGGAAAGAAAAAAGCTAACAAATAATTTTGGAAAACAGTGTTTTTACTATATACTGTAGGCTAAAGACAGAAAGAACAGTGCTCAAACACTACACTCTTGGTAAATTTGTTTCTCACAGGGATTTGGGGGATCACAATTCTAAAACTACTTCATATGCATACTAGGATCAAGCCAATAAGTAAATATATTATGGATAATGAGAGCCAGGTTTCTCATTGTCAGAGAAAGGAGTTTTACATGTGAGGAAATGGGAAGCTTAGAAGAAAACAATGGTGCTGGACTGTAATTATAATTATCAATATGAATGTAGTTTTCTTCATAGATGAGAAAGAAGGGGAGATATGTACACGTGTGTCTACACATACACATATTTCCTAGCTTTGTCTGCTGAGAGGGCCTAGAAGCAATGACATATCAGTAGCAGTGAGCACACCTAGCTGACAGATTTTGGTTCAATCTCCAATAAATGGAACCAGGGCTCTTTGAAGAAATAGCTCACTCTAGGGCTAGAAAAGAGAAGGCTAGAATTAATCTGTGCAGGGAAAGCACAAGATGATTTTGGTATATCTTGTGGGGCAAAAAATTAAGAAAATGCTCAAAAAAATCATGGAGATATGTCAAAAGGACAGAAAAGCCTACCTAAAGGGACACCCCATGGCCAAATCTGGGACAATTTAGCAAGAAAATAACTGGCAATGGTAATGTATTATAATCCACAGAATAAAATAAATATTCATGAGTCCACACTAATATAAATAATTGAATAAATAAATAAATGGGGGAAGAAAGAACAGCTGTTCCTTCCAGTAGAATTCCAATTAATAAACATAGAAGAAATAATGGAAATAAAATATATTTGTGAAGAATAATTGTTGAGGAAAGAATCACTGATTCTAAAATGAATGGGTGACAAGTATGACGAGCAGCAGGATAATTTACATAGTCTCAAAGCATTTCCTCACAAGAGACACACTAATTCCAAAGAGAAAAATACTAACTTTGCAGTAAAGAAACCTGGCAGATAGCACCTCCAATCAAGTGAAAAAGCAGTTCACTTGGTTGCTGTTCAATCAACAGCAATGCAATAAATCAACACCATGTACCCCCAAAATAATGAATGGAGAATGAGGCAGCATCATTTCTGTGGTATTCTTACTAAAAACATTTACGTGAACTCTATCTACCCAAAAAAAAAAAAAGACAACCCAAACTCAGGACATTCTACAAAATTACTGACTGGGACGCTCCAAAAGTATTAAGGTCATGAAAGATTACAACAAAAAGATTGAGAAACTGTCCCAGACTGGAGGAGACTATGAAACATGACAATTAAATGTTACTACGTGAGATCCTGGATCAGATTCAGGACCAGCAAAAAGAGATTAGTGGGACAATTAGCAAAATTGATTAGGTGCTTTGAACTGGTTAATAGTATTATCTCAATGCCAAGTTCATTCCCGTAATTGTATTCTGATTATATAAAATGTTAACACTTGGCAAAGTTGACTGAAGGGTATATGGAACTCAGCATATTATTTTTGCAACTCTTTGTAAGTCTTAAATTATTTCAAAATAAAAAGTTTAATAAATGTAGTCTCTGTCTTAAAGGTGTTGAGAGATCTGATAAAATTTGAGAGATCTGATAAAATACTGGCATATAGAGTTATGGAAGAACATATAGGCACAAAATTCAAGAGGTACCATAATCAATTAGAAGTATGGTGGCTTTATTATCTAACTTCTATTATTTTATTACATTTTTCTATTTAAAATGACATAACATGATGCTTCAGTAATATAGTCCATGAAAAAATAAAGCTGGAATTAATCTGTGAAACAGCTTTATGTCAATTACAAACGTGAAGGCAGAGAAGAGGTGTTCATCTCTGAATAGGATACAATAATGTTAGGAGGACACTGCGTGATTTAGTGATTTTAAAGACCATCAGGTGCTCTTCCCAAATTATACTTAATAGAAATAAACACTAGAAAATAATGATCCTAAAAATCCAGGGTGAAATATGTTTCTCAGTGAAATAAATACCTTTCTCATAATCTTGACATGCATCAAAATCAAAAGACGGTTTCTAAGTATTAATTGAGAAATAACTATTAGGGCAAAGATGTTCCCCTGTACAGAGTAGAATGCTCCTCTGGCTTAGATTTCTCTATTCCTGGACAGGAAGGCAAGTCTTATTTGAGTAGTGAGATTCCCATATTTGCTAATACTCATGAATAGGTGAAAAATCATCTTTAGAAGTGACATCTACTTTGCTTTTCCCTCATGAAGAACCAGATTCTGAGAGATCAATTGTGAATTCATCATCTAATTAATAAGCCTTTTGAGGGGTCTGCTAGCACAGTCTCCCTGCAGTGGCCTGGTGCAGGCTTCAGTAGGCTCTCACATTGGCAAAGGGACCCCAACTATATAGTCAAGTATTGATAAAACTTAAAATTAGTGTGAACTGGGTGTCAACCACCTCCACTACTTTCTTTTTCACAACTACTTCCTCTCTTTGATGCATAGAAAACTGAAAATATCTGCCTACGGGGCCATTTTCTTCATTCTACCTGAGAAAAATCAATGGACTCAGGCATTCTAGGGCTCTTCATACTATTTTCAGCACATGTGCAATGTTATCAAAACAATAGCAAGTGAATTTATCTTTTCCACCCTTGGCATGAAGTTCTCAAAAACTGCACTCTGAATCTAGCACCCCAGGAAGTAAAAAATTTCAGATATAAACTGTGATGGTTTAGTTCATGTGTTACCTTGGCCAGATTGTGGTACCCAGTTGTTTGGCCAAATGGGCACTGGCCTGATTGTTACTGTGAAGATATTTTGTAGACTTCAATCATGAGTAAATTGATAGCATCTATCGTTGATTACATCTACAATCATCTGAGGAGATTGCCTTCAACAATGAGAGGAGTCTCATCCTATCAGTTGAGGCTTTAAAAGGAGAAATGATGATTTCAGCAGTCAGAAGAGATCATTTCCATGATGTTTTCAAAAATTGTATTCTGAATCCAGCACCCAAAGAAATAAAAAATTTCAGATACATACATACAATAGTTTTTTAAAAAGCATCAAGAATTGAAATTACAGATATAAAAATTTTGATGAACGCTAATTAATATTTATTACAGTTCAGACACCACAACTGAGCATATGGGTTTCTAAGATTAGTTACCGTTTTTATGAAGAACTTGGTTCTGCACTGAACCTGACTTGAAAAACAAGGAAAAGTATGTGAGGTTAACCAAGGACATTGACCGTAACTTTTTTCCTGAAATAGCAAAATAACACCAATCCTGCAAGGCTAGAGATGCCCCATGATCTGCATTTGCAAATCCATTGAGAACTAACACTACCCAGAATAAATCATTTTTAGATGGGGAGAGTGAAGGAGACAGCATTTCTATTGTTCCTAATTCCAACTGTCAGTAACTGAAATTGGATATTAATAACCAACAGACACTTATCATTCGACTAATTGTTAAAGATGACTCAGCAGACCTGTCTGGCTCTGCCAGCTACCTCTTCCCTCCATCACCATTCCAAGTGTATGCCAACAGTGCTGGGCCCAATAAGAGAAAATATCTTTTTTAAGGCTATTAAAGCTGCATCTTAGTTGGAATCACAGAACTACCTTCAATGTCTATTCATAAACAAATGCAGAGTAGTCATGCATCTAGTAATATTTTGTTCAGATAGAAAATTCCTTTTAGGTACTGCAATCATTTCATGGATGATTTTTATTTTAAGTTAACTGAGGTTAATTGACATTTCTATACATTTTTTTAAATTTGAAATTAAAGGAGGTAAATTTACATTTCTATACAAATTTATAATTTATTATGATTTCTCACCTTTCATGTAGCTATAATTACCCAATCTTACCTTTAATATATTCCATCTCAATGTACCACTGCTGCTTTAAGTTATAAACCAGAGTGGGCCCAATTAGCCAATCAGTTCCTTGCGTAATATTTGTCCTTCTACTCCATGACTTAGTCCAAAGAGAATACTAGGTTTGATATTTTACACTTTCAAACTCAGGACAATTGTTAGCTCTTAAGCAGAATTCTCATTCTCATTATCATTCAGAATATGAAAAATAAAAGAAACAAAAGTTTGGCTAACATATCTAATAATATCACTGTATCTTAAAAGTAAATGTACTTGGTTGTAAAATATTCATCCTTTTGTCTTAAAAATTGTGATAGCAAAATGTATAAGGTCACCCAAGGACATTAGACGTGGTTCTTTTTTTGAAATGAAAAATACTAAAACTCATTCATTCATCCATCCATTTTTACCTCCTGTCAGCAAGTATTTACAGAGTATCTGTTCTACATCAGCCACTGCTCCATACACTAAGGATTCAACAATGTTTTAGGAAAAAAAAAAATTCCTGCCCTCCAAAACCATACTTTCTAGTGGAACGTACAAATAAGTCAGGGTGTGGCATAATTTTGGAAACATTCTACAAAGAAAATAAAAGCCAGGGTAAGAACACAGAAAAGCACTGCCCAATTTAACTTTCTGTGATGATGTATCTATGTCATCCAATACATTAGCCACATGTGGCTACTGGGCACTTGAAATGTGGCCAGTGTGACCAAGGGATTTTTTTTCCTTTAGATAATTTAATTCATTTTAAGTGTCACACATGGCTAGTGGCTACTGTGTTGGACAGGGCAGGGATAGAAAATAACACAGAGGTGGAGAGGGCCTCATTTGGCGAGGGTGACCTTTGGGCAGAGACCTGAAGAAAGTGAAGATATGAACTAGAACCTGGCCTTTCCCCAGAGACGTAAGTCTAAATTTAAGCAAGAATTACGGCATTGCCATGGTGCCTCATTTAAAGACTATCAGCGGCAGTTCTTTTAAAGTCTCTACCACAGCACTTTAAGATCTGTGTGCTCCAGGAAATATTTAGATATGACTTAACCTGTAGGAAGGAAAGGGCTGGCAACTGGCCTGTCCCTGTAACCCATCCTCCCCAAGGAACTAGTTTTACCTTCTTTAAACATAAAAATAAAAATTATTTGACAAATTATGTTTCCGTGTTGCCTTAGCTGCCAGGAAATTCAGCATTAAAAAATAATAGCAAAAGCTAATAAAATGCCTTTAAGTTTTGGTATAACCATCTCCTGTTCTCTCCATACAATTTTGAGTTTTTATTGTATTTATTCTAAGGTATTGGTTTCTTCTAACATACTTCAAATACTCTGAGTAGAAAGAATATGAATCATAATCCTATAAGATAGTTAAAATGATATTTAATTATTTTTTGTTTTAAATTAAGTCTTAACGAAAACCCATGTTAAAGAACAGAGTTTGAGAATTTAAGAACAAAAGCACTTCCAAGGATTCGTTCTCATTCCACGGAAAACAATAAACCCAAAAAGCTTTTCATAAAGCTTTTTTTTCATGAAGTGCAAAAAATAGGAAGAACCTAACTAAACTTGTTAGAAGTGGCTAAGAACTGTTTCCCAAATCACTATATTTTAGCAGCAAAGTTTCTTTCTGATCCAATCAGAAGCAAAGGCTCATTAGAGGTAAGGCAAGGAAAGCACCCAGAGGGAGAAAACAGTTCCCAGGAGACATGCAGTTCAAAGGTTATTAGCAACCATAACATTATTTTGACAGTTAGAATCAAGCCTATCCTAGAAAGGACAGATGCACTCATGACAGGGAGAGAGACTGAATTGGCTTCTAAGCTGAACAGTTCACTAACTGTTTGACATTTGGCAAGATATTCGTTTTCTCATCTGTAAAATGGCGATATTAGTTTCTATCTCACAGTATTGTTGTGAGGATTAAAAGTGAAATTCTATCACTTAGACCAGTTCTCGGTACAATTAGAATAAATGCTCAACAATTCATTCTTAGCTATTAAACAATTTATTGTTAGCTATTATTAACAGGAAGATGTGCTTTGTGATCAAATACATGTGGGTTTAAATCTGCCTTCTGAAATTCCTTCCAAGGTTTTCAGGTCTCAACTATCTAATGTGTAAAATGAGAACAGCAACATCTACCTTAAAGGAAGAATAAGCTAGCCCCAAGAGGTAAGGATGCCAGATAAGAGGTATAGAATCCACAGCAGAATGACTTGGTCAAAGTACATGCTTATTAAGTAACACTCCCCATCCTCTTCTCTCCTGCCCTTTGTAAGTCTCAGATCTGACACTGGGAAGCTGGTGCTTCAACTGGTGTAAAGCTTCTCCCTGGATTCGTGCATGAAGCCATTCACTTTTCTCTGGAAAGTAGCTCCCTACACATTTTGGAAACACTAATCCTCTTATGAGAAAAGGAGTGCTGATGCATTCTTCTTTCCCATGGATTTAAGCCACTGAAAATGTAAAAATACAGAGATATTTCTCAAGGCCCAAGTTCTGAAGTTTTATTTTAGCAAAGAATTCAGTTTTATCTTCTTTTAGGAAGAACTTCCAACATTTTCTTAACTTCCCCGATCTTTTTTGGCTTTTAACCTCAGTCTTACCGAATTATAAATCTCATTTATCTAGGAAGCATGGGATATCAAAATACCAATTTTTGATTCTCATTTTATATTCTATAAACCATTTTTCAATTACCAGAAACATGAAATACATGTATTTTAACTTGATGAGGCTAAATACAGTTTTTTAACACTCTATATCATATTCTAAACTGATTCAGTCATCATGTTATATGGTTACAAGACATCATTCTAATGAATAACATATGTTGTATACTTTTGAACTAAATATACTATGATCATCTGGTTTAATGTCCATGATTTTTCCAAAGGTGATGCCTAATAGCCTATTATTCAAATACATATTTACTGAAAGCCTGGATTTTTTTTTCTATCCTTGAAGTTTGCAGTTATTACCTTTTGTGCTGTTTTTCAAGTTCTCTTTTCACCTGTTCTGATATTTTTAATAAATTTTGTTGTTACATATTCAATACACAAAAAAAGGAAAACTTATAGCAAAATATACACAAAAAATAACATCTAAATGGATTTCCATAATTTAAGAATAGAAAGGAACCAATTAGCCTCAAAAGTCCCTGTCTTGGGGGTGCATGGGTAGCTCAGGGGTAGGATTCTTGCCTGCCATGAAGGAGACCCAGGTTTGATATCCAGCTTATGCACTTTAAAAAACGAAGAAGAAGAAAACACAATACATTCAACAAATGGTGCTGTGATAACAGAATACTCACACGGGAAAAGAATGAAATGTGACCTCCACCACACAGCAGACAGGAAAAAAATAAGTTTCTCTCTGTTCTTCCATTGTCTTATCTGCCTCACAGCACCCCACACTTCCCCAGATAAACATTCTTCTAAATTATGCATTTACCATTTCCTTGCTTTCTTTCAAAGTTTACCATAAATGTATGTATCCCTAAACAATAGATCTTTTTGAATGTTTAAAAATTTTATACAATGAAATTATTCCATATGTATTCTTCTGCAATTTGCTTTTTTTTTTTTTTTTTTTCATGGGCAGGCACTGGGAATCGAACCCATGTCTCTGGCATGGCAGGTAAGAACTTGCAATTTGATTTTTTAACTCAATTTTAAATTGTTGTAATTTATCCATTTTGACTGGCACAGCTATAGTTCATCCATTTTATTGTTAATAATTATTCTACTGAATAAATATATACCTCATTTTAATGATCCAATCTCCTGAAAATGATGCTTGGATTGTTTCCAATCTTTTTCTACCATATACAATGCAGCTATGAACATTACTGTGCATGTCCCTAGGTTAGTACTTCTCAAGATACATTCAGGGAAGGAACAGTTTTATATATTTCCACATGCTAGTGGTATTGTAAGATACAGTAAAAATAAATTACTATAAACATACACCTACATATGACCCAGCTATTCCACCCAAGATATTTATTTGCCCAAGAGAAATGAAAGCATGTGTCCATATAAAGATTTGTGCACAAATGTTCATAGCAGCTTTATCTGTAATAGCCAAATACTGGAAATAAGCCAAATGTCCATCAGCAGGTGAATAAACAAATTGTGGTATATCTAAACAATGGAATACCACACAGCAATAAAAAGGAGTGAACACAGGCAAAAAAAATAAAAGGAGTGAACAGCATATATGCAACATGACTCAATTGCAAAAAAAGAATTATGCTGAATAAAAGAGGTAAGATAAAACAAGATTACACACTGCAAGGCTCCCATTCATATGAAATTCTACAAAATGCAAACTGATCTATGACAGAAAGCAGATCAGTGGTTGCCCTGGAGAAGCGGCAAAGGTGTCATGAAAGGACATGGGACAAAAGAAAGGGATTACAAAGGCACAAAAATATTTTGGGGGGTGACAGATATGCTCATTATGTCAGTTGTGGTGGTGAATTCATGTACATATAAGTCAATTAAATTTATCAAGTTATATATTACTATGTACAATTTAGTCAATGCCAATTATATGTCAATAAAGCTATAAAAATTACTAGAAAAACATAATGACCAAAAACATACCAAATACAAGCACTTATTTATTTATTTATTTGACATGTGCAGGCACCGGGAAACAAACCCGGGTCTCCAGCATGGCAGGTGAGAACTCTGCCTGCTGAGCCACTGTGGCCCACCCAGCACCAATTTATTCTTAAATTCAATGAACATAACATCATATTTCAGTAAATTTAATCAGAACAAACATAAAAGAAAAGAGAAAAGATTAATAAAACTGTACCATTTTCACTGAAATATTAGTATAGGTGACTGTGCCCGTTTGAAACCATTATATATCCCAGGAAAATCATGTTTTAGTCCTGATCCAATCTTGTGGGGCCAGACCTATTGTTTAGGATGGAAACTTTTGATTAGATTACTTCCATGGAGATGTTTCACACCCAATTGCAGGTGGGACTTTTTGATTAGATGGAGATATGAACCCACCCATTCAACGTGAGTCCTGATTAGTTTACTGGAGTCTGCTAAAAGGGGAAATATTTTGGAGAGAGCTTAGGGCCAACAGGAGACCCAGACATTTCACGATGCAGAAAGAAAATGCCGTTTGAAACCAGAAGCCAAAGGACCAGCAGATGCCAGCCACATGCCTTCCCAACTGACAGAGGTGTTCTGTACCTGCTGGTCTTTCTTGAGTAAAGGTATCTTTTCCTAGATGCCTTAGTGTGGACATTTTTAAGGCCTTAGAACTGTAAACTTGTAATGTAATAAATTCCCTTTACAAAAGCCATTTCATTTCTGGTATACTGCATTCTGGCAGTATTAACAAACCAAAAGACAGTGATTAATATAGATTATATTTTATCTTCATGCAGACCCCATAGCAAATCATTTGCAAGCCTGCCCTGGTCCATGAATACATTTCCGCCCCCCCATGGGCAGGGACCAGGAATTAAACCTGGGTCTGTGGCATGGCAGGCGAGAACTCTGCCTGCTGAGCCACTGTGGCCCACCCCATGAATACATTTTAATTAGCATTACTCTAAATTACATGTGAAAGAGTTTCTCTATCAGTGGTTCACTACTTTTATAAGCATCTTAGGACCATGTGAGAGCTTTTTATAAACACTGGCACATACTTCAGCTCCAGAAGTTCTGGGTTAAGTGGTCAGGGACAAAGATTCCCAAAGATTCTCAGTTCAAGCAAGGCACACTTGATATCTCAATAATTTTTTCAGGGTGCCCCCTAGGAGAAAAGAAACCCCTAAGAGTTCCACTTATTACATAGTTAGGTCCAAACAACTTAACTCTTTACATCCTAGCAACATGGTCACATTTTGAAAATAAATAAAGCACATAAATTGAAAGAAAAACAATATATATTTATTATATTCTCAAATAACTGCAATTACTTCCTAGTAGGATGGGATATGTGCACCTGCCAGGTATCATGCAACTTCTCAAATGTTGGAATCAGATTGGACTCTGCCACCATCCTTTTCTGTTCCACATTGATATTCATGTGTTATTTGCTTTTTCTTATAGCATTCCTGAAAACCAAACTTGCAAAATATTGCATAATAGAAAGGAAGGTAGTATTGTGCTATCAAAACTGTGAACTGAATTATCACGAGTTAGTGGTTCACACCTATCCAATAAACGCCAAGCACCACTGTTTCCCTCAAAAATTTAAAATGTCCCACGAGGCTCTGTGGGTTTGCAGCAGTGCCCGAGAGCCTTTCAGCATACAATTTGGGAGCCACAACTCCGGGTTAAATCCCATGGAAAGTACTTCTGCTGTGTTTGCTTTGAGATTCTACTGTATGGAAGGCTTGAGAACACTGCTCCAGGGTGTGAGCCAGGAGCTGAAGGTCTGAGTTTATTAGATGCTGACCCCTAGTGCTGTATATGTGAGCCCATTTGTAAGCAGGGCCTGGAAGATATTATTAGTTAAGATGTCAACCCATTTGTGATACAGCAAGGGAGTGCCCTTCCGCTCTCCTTGATAATGCTGCAGTTATCCAAAGTGGCTGCACTCATTCACACTGCTACTTAGCAGTATCTAAGACATGCTGTTGGTCCATATCCTAACTGTTGATTTTTAGACTTTAAAATTTTTGCCACCTGAGGAGTGTGAAGTAGTTTCACCTGGCTTTAATTTGCATTTCTTTGATTACTATTGAGGTTGAGCAACTTTTTATATTTTTATTGGCCATCCACAATTCCACTTCTTTAAAGTTTCTGTTCAAGGCTTTCAGGCCTTTTTCTCAAGGGAAAAAAATATGACAGTTACGCATATGAGAAGTAATCTTCCTTCAGTTTATGGCTTATTAATTCATTTATTTTACAGTGTATTTTAATGAAGTCCCTTTTTCTAAAGGAATGTTTCCTTAATTTTTGCCAGTTATATGTACAACAAACATCCTCTCCCTGTTTGCGGCTTTTTCCTCCACTGTTTTAATGATGTCTTTTGATGAAGTAATGTCCTGAAATTGAAGGAAATCAATCATCAATCCTTTGTCTTATGGCTAAAACTCTCTACTCTCATTTAAGAAATCCTTTCCTTTTCTAAGATCATAAAGCTGTTCGTCTACATTTTCTTCCAAAAGTTTGTAAAGTTTCGCCTTTTATAAAGTCCTTTAATCCACCTTGTGGTGGTCTATGTACCCAAGAAAAACATGTTTTTTACAATGGGTGAAGCAGGATGTTTTGATAAGGTTGCTTCATGGCTCAACTCACTCATTATGGGATCCTGTTATTGGAGTTCTTTATTAACAGGATGGAATTCAGACATAGAAAGCCACCAGAAACAAGCAGCTGAAGGTCAGTGAATCTGGGAAGAGAAGGGAGAGGCCAGGAGAGGATATCTTGTGCATTGCTATGTGACAGAGGAGCCAACAACCAAGGATCACTGGCAGCCAGCCCAGAATCCCAGTGTTTGGGAAGATTACACCTTGATTTGGACTTTTCCTAGCCTCAAGCATCGCGCCAGTAAAGTCCCATTGTTTAAAACAACCCATTGCCTGGCATTTGCTTTAGCAATGAGGAAACTAAAACACACCTGAAGTTGATTTCTATGTGTGGAATCAAGTACAGGTCTATTTAAATTATTTTCCATATGAATAATTCATTTTCCTAGTACCATTTAATCAATTGCCTTCCTTTCCCCATTGATATTGGGCACCAACTCTGTCATAATCATATTGATATATGTGTGCCTGTTTTAGCCTACCTCATAATGCCCCACTGGAGTCCATAAGTAAGGAGCAGTTCCCCTGAGAAAGAAAAAGTACCTTTTTCATTAGTTATTTAAACTTTGACATATTTGCATTAAAGTAGATGTCATGGTACATGTTTCCTCAAAGACACCTCTGGTACTGTCCTGTTTTTCAGATGTCCCTTTCTTAACAAAATAGGACACCGGAATGTGCAGCTTCAGGGCTTCCTAAGTTCCATCCTTTCTCTAAGTATGTTCTTGTCTTCAGTAAGTTTAATGGCAATATTATTTATACAAAACCCTTGGTAAAAAATTTATGTTATACTAGATTAGAATAAATGTAACAATCCAACTCTGCCTTTTAATATTTTCTGTAACAATATAACTATTACTTATTGAACACTAACTATGCTGGGCATTTTAAAAGGTGCCTAATAACTTTATCATCAAATCCTACAAGGCAGTTATTATCCCCACTTAATAACTGAGGAAACACAACCCCAATGAGATTAAGCAAGTAAGTTGCAGAACCACGATTTTAAATAGGTCTGTCTACCAAGCCTTTAGTGCTGTTATGATCTACACTAATGTATGATTTAAACAGCTCACTGCTTTTATAGGGGCTCATCACTCTTCCTAATATTAGATCCCTTATAAAGCAATATTTTAAATTGCATTAATTAATTGATTCAGCACATCTTTATTAAATGCCTGGTATGTACAAAGCATACATAGCAGTCATTCAGCATACAAATAGGACATGACCCCTGGCCTCATATGATTCATCCATTTATTTCATTTATTTGCATTTACATTTATTTAATAAATGTGTGAGGCACTGTATTGGGTGTAGGGGAAACAGTCAAGGGATTAGGAAATCTCAAGGAAAGGACAGACATGTATGTGAAGTAATAGATTTAAGTATCAGGAAGGTGGAAGCAAAAAGAACCAAGTGATAAATTCTCCAGAGTATATTCAAAATACTTCAGCCGTGATGGGATAGTTTATTTGAGTTTTAAAAGTTAATAGTATCAATGTTGCAGAAAGGTGGGAGGAAAATGTGTGGAACAGGGGAGGGAGGCATTCTGGGCAGAGGGATGTTTGCCTGGTAGGCTGTTGGAATGACAAGCCCTATGCATAGGGCATGCAGTGGTGGCGAAACAAGGGACAAGGGTGGGGCAGTGGTGAAAACAGGCAAAGGCTATGAACTTCCACTGTATGGTGCTTTAGTTTGCTAGCTGCTGGAATTCAATATACCAGAAACAGAATGGCTTTTAAAAGGGGGAATTTAGTAAGCTGATAGTTTACAGTTCTAAGGCTAACAAAATGTCCCAATTAAAACAACTCTATAGAAATGTCCAATCAAAGGCATCCAGGGAAAGACACATTGGTTCAAGAAGGCCGATGAAGTTCAGGGTTTCTCTCTCAAGTGAGAAGGCACATGATGAACACAGTCAGAGTTTTTCTCTCATATGGAAAGGCACATGGTGAATGCAGTTTCTCCCAACTTTAAAAGATCATTTTTTTCCTTTCATGTCAGAAATATATAAAACCTATGTTGTTTTCTTTATGTGAGTAATATATGTAATTATTAAAGAAAATATAGGTAATACCAAAAAAGCAGGAAAAGATAAAGAAATTACTCATTCTTTCAGCTCTTCTTCTTCATCCCCACAAAGCAGACAAGTTCAGGACCTCCAAATCTTTGCCCACTGTTGCCTACTGCGCTCTTTGAGGTCCTGAATACTGTTCTTTCTCACCAAAGTTAGGACTTCAAAATAAGATCTTGTCTTCTACTGTGGTGAACTTAGTTTAACCAAAAGGACTCCATCTGCCCAGGCTGGCAGCCACCCATTCCTCCACGTAGACCACATCTCCAATTCATTCACACATTCTCATGGTTATGAATTCTTCTTTTGTTGGCAGAATGATATTTGTCAAAAGAAACCTTGGGATCAAAATGTTGGAGAATTACCATCTCATAGTCTCATAATTAAGTATGGTCAATCTTATTTCTGATGGTCTGCTTCTGTTCCCTCTGGCTGCATTAGAAGCTAGTCTCTTATTACCTACAGCCACCAAGAAAATACAGACACTTTAAGAATCAGCACTGGGAAAAACACAAGTGCTCAGCACGAAAAACAGACCTTGATGCAGTTCAAAGAACTTACAAAAGGAATGGGAACAGACTGGAAGTCTGGGGTGGAATTTTCCTATCTGATATCTTTCTGTTTCTTCGATTCAGCTTTTGTGGAGTCCTTCTCCAGTCTCTACCATCCTCCAGAGTTCTAAGCAACTGTGATTTGTCCTTTTAGTCCCTAAATCTCTGGGGAGGCATTTATAGGGATGTCTTTTGTCACCATGTTGATGACATCACTCCTGGGTGATAAATTTTTGGTGTCTAGTTACATGTGGTATGTCTGCCAGATGTTATTTAACCATCAACCCATCTCACATTCTGAAGGAGCTCATCTTAGTCTCACCATAGGTCTGAACTGTCATTATATCCAATCTCCTCGGCAGGGGTGGGGAGTAGAGGGAAAGAGGAGAGGAGGAAGGTAAAGAATACAGCAGGCTGGTCAACAGGGGAATGAGAGAAAGTGAGGTGGTCTGCTTTGCACATTATTTGGTAAATTCTTTTTAACTGAAAATTGAAGTATCTTATTCAGTCTACATCAAATGTCCCCCCACATCAAAATGGCTACATCAAAGAAGTAGAATTTAAATATCATTAGACTCCTTCTCAAGGTTATTCCTCCTTAATAAAAGCACATTCTACGTTCTAATTCCATAGCTTCAACAAGTTGCTTTCAGATTTGTGGTTGTATTTCTAAGGCAAACTGTGAGCCCAAGACACAAACCTGAGACTTTTCCTGCCAGGTTGTATGAGGAAATAAAAACTATAAATATTTTACTCTAATTAAGTCTTGGTTAAAGAAAAAAATTTTGAGTGGTAAAGTTATTTAGTGAGAAACGTCAAGGAAAATAACTGATAAAGGGTTTTAAGAATTCAGAGTGAAGGGTGAAAGTATGACAGGTGAAGAAGTGTTTTCATTTAGTGGTCTTAAGAAGAGTACAGGGCGGGCCACGGTGGCTCAGCAGGCAAGAATGCTTGCCTGCCATGCCAGAGGACCCGGGTTCGATTCCTGGTGCCTGCCCATGTAAAAAAAAAAAAAAGAGTACAGTAAACAAAGAATACTCCAGCAACAGTCAGAAAATTCTGTTTCAAGTTTAGATTTGCATTCCTTCTGTCTTTTGCTAAACTAATTAAAGTAGCTTTTAAGTATGTGGTAAGTTAATGTCAGGGGACCTCGTTGCATGCAACTTCAAACTACAAAGTTTCTATAACCTATAACCTTAAAACTATATATGTTTGTTACAGAAAACTGAATTTCTTAGGAGGCATAATATAGAAATGTTTATTTACATAAGTTGTAAACTATGTTTGGCATAGAAAATTGATTTTGTTCATCTACCTTGTTATAATTAACCTAATGTCTAAAGTTCACTGGTCTAGTTATAATTAACCTCATCAATATATAAACCATGTAAAGTCTCAATCTAGATTTTGGATACTGAGATAATTTTCACAGAACTCAATAAAATAGCATTAATGCAGATTCATTTTCAAAACCACAATGGATAATATTCTTCCAATATTTTTTGAGCAGTTTGCCCAGGTGAAAATATAGTGTTCTAATGAATGCTGTTTGTCCACAAAAGCAAACTGTGTGTCCTGATAAATTGATTTGCAAGAATTTCCTAAAGCAAACAATGAAGTTTTTTTTTTTTTAAATAATTTACATCTTATCATTTTGGGCAAGAACTTCCTGCAACAAAGAAATTAAGTCATCTTGACTCAGGTGGGCTTGGTTCTCATACCTCAGATTCTACGTAAGAATAACAAATGGTTAAGGAGAAAAAATCTGACTGAAATAGAAGGATTTCAACTATAGTATTTTAGAGCTGGGTGAAAAATTAAATATTATTAGTGTAGGTCCCTCAGGTTACTGTAGAAGAAATTGAGACTCAAAGAGTTTAAACAACCTGCTCAAATTTACACAGCAATTTAGTGACAGAGTGAAGAAAACATTCTAGGTGTTTTGGCTCCTAATGAAATATTATTTGTTTTACATGACTGAGCTCCTGCTTTGAAATACTCCTTCAAACAGAGAAACATAGATAATTATTTCTTTATAATACTAGTAAATTGTTTGCAGAGTTTGAAGCATTTCTACATATATTGTATGGAGATTTAAGCAAAGGCACAGCACTCACAAAGTTGTCAACTCTAACATACCCCATATACTTCATATTGAAGAATCTAAGAAAAGAAGGTAAAGTTGTGTTCATTTTAATTTATTTCACATCATTAAATAATACATGTTCACTTTGGGAAAAATTTCCATTCCACCATTCATTTTTTTTTTATCCTCTCTATTTTGGAAGCTTTTAATATGAACCCTCAAGTCAACTTGTACTAATAAAGAACTCTGAATTGTACTCCAATGTCACATTGACATCAGTGAAACATTATATAAAGATGCAATTACTTTCTGCTTATTTTTATGACAATCATCCAGAAAGTGCCAAATTTAGATATATATGCTGTTTTTTTGTTTATACTGCTGAGTTAGAGGAAAGATTTATAATATATCACATAGCCTAAAGCTTCCTCCTGTCTAAAGCTGTGAGGCCCACTACAGTAGCCACTATCTACATGTGGCTATTTAAATTTAAACTAATTAAAATTAAATTTAAAAATCAGTTCTTGGGCAGTGTCATGGTGGCTTAGTGGCAGAATTCTAGCCTGCCATGTCAGAGATCTAGGTTCAAGTCCTGGTGCCTGCCCATGTAAAAAAAAAAATCAGTTCTTTAGTCACATTAACCAGTCAAATGTTCAATAGCCATATGTGGCTTATGGCTACTTGTGCCAGTTTAAACTATTGTGTACTCCAGAAAGGCCATGTTTTAATCCTGATCCAATCTTGTGGGACCAGACGTATTGTTTAGGGTGGGAAACTTTGATTGTATTGTATCCATGGAGATGTGACACACTGAGTTGTGGCTGTAACTTTATTAGATTACTTCCAAGCAGGTGGGCATGCCCAATTGTGGGTGTGGCCTTTTGATTAGATGGAGATGTGATTGCACCCATTCAAGGTTGGCTTTGATTAGTTTACTGTGTTTACTGATTAGTTTATTTTAAAAAAGGAAACATTGTGGAGAAACCTCAGAGCCAATACAAGACCCAGACATTTGGAGATATAGAAAGAAAATGCCCCCAGGGAAGCTGTTTGAAACCAGAAGCGAAAGACCCCAGCATATGTCAGCCATATGCCTCCCCAGCTGACAGAGGTGTTCTGGACCCACTGGACTTTCTTGAATCAAGGTATCTTTATCTGGATGCCTTAGTCTGGACATGTTTACGGCCTTAGAACTGTATACTTATAACTTAATAAATTCCCTTTATAAAAGTCATTCCATTGCTGGTATATTACATTCCAGCTTTAGCAAACCAAAACAAATCTTAGTACCAGAGAAGTGATGTGCTGTGGTCTACAAATACCAAACATGTTGGAACAGCTCTTTTAATGGATAAGGGGAAGATTCTGGAAGAGTTACAACTTGATAGAAAAAGCCTGAACTGCTGTAACGGATTGCTGATAGAAATGTGGACTCTAAAGATACCTCTGATGAGGCTTTAAACAGAAATGATGAACATGTCATTGCGAACTGGACGGAAGGTGACCCCTGTTTTAAAGTGGGAGAGAATTTAGCAAAATTGACTACTGGTGTCGGATGGAAGGCAGGATTTAAAAGTGGCGAGCAGAGGTACTTCACTAAAGAGGTTTCCAAACTAAAGGTGGAAAATGCAGTCAGGCTGCTCCTTGCAGCTTATAGTAAAATGCAACAGGAAAAACAAAAGTTGAGAACTGAATTCGGTACAAAGAAAACAGAAATTGATGGTCTGGAAAATTCTGGGCTTCCAGAAAGTAAGACCCAAGAAGCTACTGACCCAAATAAGAATCTAACCAAACACGTAAGTGTTCAGCCAGGAAAAGCCAGGATTGGAGATACAGTTATCCAGAAAGGATTTATGGAAGGTCCAATTGTCTGATGGTTATGATCCCTGTGTACTGCATAGAAGACTGACAAGACTGTTGTGAGATTTACATAAAAAGAACTATGGCAGGCTGGGACAAAAAGGAGACGTATGAAAAATGACTTCAGAGACAGAACCATGGGAGCTAAGGTCTGTAGTCAGGAAATCTCAGCCAAGAGAGTGGACCCACCCATACACATGGACAGGGTGAGCTTGCCCTGGAGCTGAGGGTGGGCTTTCTGCTTCATTGCTCAGGAAATTTTGCTGCCCCAGAACTCAGAGATGGTGGAGAACATATACCGGGGGTTGGGGGGAGCCTGGCAATCGCTCCATTGTTTGTGGGGGTTGAGCATTGCTCTGCAGATGACAGAGAGCCTGGGTGCTGCCCCAATGCTTGGAAATGGTACAGCCAAGAAAAGAGTGGTGTCCTAAATATGGCCCAGTGTTGCAACCCTCACCCCAGCATTTGCAGAGAGCAGAGCCACTGCTTAAGGCCTTGGAAAGGGAGGAACTGATGCTTTCTAAAGACCTGAGGATGATAAATGACTCTCAGATGCTGAAATCTAATGGAGTTTGCCCTGCAGGTTTTTGGAACTGTCTGGGTTCAGCAAGCCCTGTTTTCCTTTTGATCCAATCAGTTGAAGACATTCAAGGGAGAAGAGAGAACTTTCACTGTTTTCTTCAGCCAGGGATCCTCTTCTGTAGAGGTCATTGAGACCTTTCATCAGAATTGCCAGTCTCACAGCCTGCCCAACAGATTTTGGACTCTTGAATTCCCACAGTTGCATGAGATACTTTTATAAATTTTATATTTACAGATATCTCTTGTTGGTTCTGTTTCTCTAAAGAACCCTAACATACTACTGAACTGGACAGTAAAGAGAACCTATCTATCTTCTCAGAAAGTTCTACTGGACAGCACTAATTTTAGTAAAAAGACACCTGAATACCTTCAACTAACAAAATGCTTCCTAACCATGGCTGTTTCCTGTGAAGAGGTAAGAACATTATTTAGCAATTCCAGACATTTGGGGTTCAAATGCAGAGTAGCTCTCTTCTAAGGAAATCACATCCTACAGCAAAATAGTTTGAAAAGTCTTCTTAAACCCACCTGGAAATATACATACATACTACACAGTATCAAATTGTGGCTAAGTTTCTGCCATATGAATGATATTTCTAAGTGCTATGATCTATTCTGAATATGGTGGATGCTCAATAACTACTGGTGGAGACAGTGTGTGGTTCTAAAATATGGCAACTCCTTCTTCAAAAAGTGTTTAATTCACCTCCACTTGGACATTACTGGTCGTAGTGACTCACTTCTAATGAATAGCATGCAGTAGAAATGATGTTGCATGACTTTCAAGGCAAAATTATAAAAGGCAATGGCACCTTCCTCTTGGTTCTTGCTCAAGAAGCTCCCTTGGAACCCAGTCACCAAACACTGAATAAGCCTAGGCTGCATGGAGAGGCCATTTTAAAAAACTGACACCTCCATTAAGGTCGCAGCCAACAGCCTACATTGACCACTAGACAGGTAAATGAAGAAGCTTTCAAGGTAGCTCCAGCCTCAGTCATTGTATGACTACAACTTATATTCCAGATGAGAATAACCTAGCAGAATCCAGTCAATACGCATGGCCACTGTGCACTTATTTTCCAAAAGAATAACTTCTCCTCCTCTTCCTCCCCTTTCTCCAAAGGCAACCCACAGCAACTATTATGAAATGCCCAAAACAGTCATTACAAACACACATCCTTCAATATCAAATCAAGTTGTTGGTCAGGTATAGGGTGCAAGTATTCATCCATGCACCTATGATCTTGGCCTGGAGAGTTTAACTGAAATAAGATGTGATAGAAGATCTTCTCCTGTGTGCAGAAAGACAGACCTGGGTATACCAGCAATGAAAATATTTCTATTTCTACAGAACAATATTTATATGGACATGACATGTACTTTCAGCAATTTTTAAATATGTATTTGGTAAATTCACTATAGAATATGCATGACTCTAGTAATTGCGTATCACTAAATAAACCATAAAGCAATGTTAAAAGGATAACATGGTAGCAAAAAACCACTTAACCTCAGTGTCTTAATCCAACAAAGATTCATTTGGTCTAACTGATGGTTCAAAGCAGATGTTTCCAATCAGTTAGATTTCCTGGATATATCTCCTCCAAGTAGGGATTTCAGGAGACAGGCTCCTTCCATTTTGTGGTACCATTACTGTCCTCTGGGACCCTTCAGAGCCCTTCAACAAATCCTCTGAATTCACCCCACTAATGGATGCAAAAGGGAAGAGAGAAGGAGAGGGGAAGCAGTGAGGGGAAGTGATAGAGACAGAGGAACTTGCCAGATGTTTAGCGGCTAGGTCTGGAAGTGCCACATAACACATCTCTCCATTATCCTCTGGCTGTAAGTAGTCTTCTGACCCCACCTAGATGCAAAGGGGTTGAGAAGGACTATATTCCTGTAAACCCAAAAAGAAAATGAAATAGTGTGGTGAATACCACATGACAACAAGGACTCTGCCACAGAAGTCAGCCAATATCCAGACTTCATCACATAAACAGATCAAGTCTCAAGGTTTCCTAACTGTGTTAGATTGTAAATTTAGTAAAAAATATTCACCATCCCTCATCATGGAATTATTCTTCCCTATCATGTTGACATCACACTTGGCTGGGTGACTTGTGTGGTACCCACTCTCTGTACTGTGGCATTGGACCCAATTTGGCCAGTGATATGTCATTGGCATGATGTGTGCCACTTTCAAGCAGAAGCATGAAAAGCTATTGTGTATTTCCAATGTGTTTTTTTTCCCTCATTTACAAAACTAGCACAGCCCCAAAGAGGGGCTGCTCCTTCGGCCCAAGTCTCAGAACAATGACATGGAGGAGACTCGTAGTTACCTGCAGTGGGTGTGCAGCATGAAAGATAAATAAAGCTTTGTTGTTCTAAGCCCCTGAAATTTGGGGGGTTGTTTGTTATTGCAGCAAACCATAGCCTGAGCTGACTCATTAGGTAACAAAACCACAGCAGTGAATGCAGCTCTTTAGAAGTATTATAAATCAAGAAAGAGATTTGTGATTCATAACAGAACATGCCAATGAGTGTAGTAGAGAACATGACAAAAGCAATAATTTAAATTAGGTACAGCCTTTACCTAGGACTTCTTTACCAATTAAATTCTCTCTAAGGTCAGGGGGAAAGGCTTCAACAGTGGTTTGCGTAGCAGAGTCCCTGCTCCCCACTACGAGATATGAAAGCTGAAGGAGGAGTGGAGTTCCTGGGGGCTGATTATGCTCCTCTCTCCTCTGACACTAACAGTCCAGATGCATAAAAAGATAAAGAGACTTCTTTCTGGTCAGAACTTACATACAAAACATGTGCCTAACCACTGATTTAAAAAATAAGCTATTATAATTCAAGAAGTCACAAGGTAAACCAGCAAGTTGGTTTTGCAGAAATGTAGCTAATAGGAATTTATTTGACAAATGCTTATAGCTTTTCTGTTAAAACATAAACACAATTGTGCTGGTTTGAAAGGATGATGTATGTCCCCTAGAAAAGGCATGTTTTAATCAAAATCCCATTTCATAAAAGTAGAATAATCCCTATTCAATACTGTAAATTTGAAACTGTAATCAGATCATCTCCCTGGATGATGTGATTTAGTCAAGAGTGGTTGTTAAGCTGGATTAGGTAATGACATGTCTCCACCCATTTGGGTGGGTCTTGATTGGTTTCTTGGAGTCCTATCAAAGAGGAAACATTCTGAAGAATGAAAGAGATTCAGAGAGAGCAGAGAATGCTGCAGCACCATGAAGCAGAGAGTCCACCAACCAGCGACCTTTAGAGATGAAGAAGAAAAATGCCTCCCGGGGAGCATCATGAAACCGGAAGCCAGGAGAGAAAGCTAGCAATGACACCATGTTTGCCATGTGCCCTTTCAGCTAAGAGAGAAGCCCTGACCGTGTTCACCATGTGCCTTTCTAAAAGAGAGACAAACTCTATGTTCGCCATGTGCCTTCTCACTTGAGAGAGAAACCCTGAACTTCATCGGCCTTCTTGAACCGAGGTATCTTTCCCTGGATGCCTTAGATTGGACATTTCTATAGACTTGTAATTGGGACATTTTCTTGGGCTTAGATTTGTAAATTAGAAACTTATTAAATTCCCCATTTTAAAAGCCGTTCCATTTCTGGTATATTGCATTCCAGCAGCTAGCAAACTAGAACATTTTATGAATTAAAGAAAAACCAGGTTTCGTAAACTCTGAATAATAATAAACTTTGAAAATCAAAAGTTGAAAGAGAACTTAGCCATCTAATTCTGAAAATTATTTTCAAAGTTTCAGTTGAAAAGAGTTATAATCATTCTCATGTTATCACCAAGTAATTTTCTGAAGTTTTAAGTTCCCCTGCTGTTTTTTAAAGCAATTTCTTCTCACTAGGTCTTTACTAAGGAAGGAAAACAACCATCTTTCATGTAATATCCTATAAAAAGTCAATTCCTGACTAAGGCCATATAATAGCAAGAAATCAGTATAGCATGAAATCAAATCAATAAATATGTTTTCTCTTTTCAAGGCCAGGAAGATATAGGTACATTAAGATTTCATCACAGACCATTTAAACACATTAAATGTTTAAATGTGTTTTTTCACATTAACCTAAAATGTCAGCTTTCTTCAACAGTACTATGAACATCAGTTTAAAACTGATGGCAAAATGGCCTGAACGCACGTGGAAACACACAGAAATAAAATTAAGAAGCAGAGACTTTCTAACCCAACAACAAATAAAGTTCTCTATAGGATATTCAAAATCCTTTATGATATATTGTAGCAACTCCTTCAACTCTCCTTCATTTCCAACGCTTTGGTTTTCTTTAGGCAATTTCTGAACCTTTTTTTTATGACTAGAAATTCTACAAAACTCCTCATGTCAATAAATATTTATCATGCACAGGGCCAGACAGTAGTGTGTACAGAATACCTTTTCCTTGGAAGTGAATAATTTGCCCTGAACAGAAACTCACATACAAGAAAAAAATGAGAAAACTACAATATAAGACAGAATGTAATGGTACATGGCATAGGAAATAGATTTTTCTTCTTTCCATAAATTACATGGATAAACTCCAATATTTACTACCACCTTTGTGAACTTGATTTATATTGAACAGTTCCCTGTTTTACATTGATGTTCTTTAATTTATCCTTTATTTCAAATAAAGCAAATGTAAGTCGATCTAACCAGCAGACACTGGCAGTTTTCCCTTTGTAGCAGCTAATTAAAAGCAGCTGCAACATTAGTCTTTGTAAATAGAATGCACTTTAGAATAATTACCATCCAAATTTCATGAGACATCAGGGTCCTACAGTGCAGACAGATGGGCACATTACTTCTTCCCCTGCAAAACTGCTGCAGAGGGACTTCTAGATCAGGTTTTGCTTTCGCTGAATTAATGAGGTACACATAGACACAAAAAGAAAAATTTAATTACACTAAAATTACATAGGTTGGTGCTTTTCTATTTAGAATCACAACAACTAAATTCCAATTATAAGCACCATTTCCTAAAAAAATCTAATTATGTTTTAAAAGCCAGTCAGTAATAAATGATATTTTCTAACAGAATCATTAGCTGTCTAAGTCTGCAAATA
The DNA here is from genome assembly GCA_004026745.1 of Myrmecophaga tridactyla. Lineage (NCBI taxonomy): Eukaryota > Metazoa > Chordata > Mammalia > Pilosa > Myrmecophagidae > Myrmecophaga > Myrmecophaga tridactyla. The sequence continues at coordinate 27,872 of PVIY010002449.1, forward strand.
TATTTAAAATACAATTCTTCATATAGGACATAAGCTGACTAGCTGTCTCACTGCATTCATATGCACAAAATGAAGGCCTCCTAATGTTAACTTTTAATGATTTCAAATGTTAATTAGAAAAGAAATCAAGTCTAAGAAAAACATTGTTTCATTTTATAGTCTGAATTTTTATATAGCATGGCATTGAATATGATAAATAAGGGGTGAAATTTTTTATAAACACCTTTTTAGTACTTTTATGCATGTTTCCAATGCCAAATAATATTCTTAAATTCATTTCTGACTCCACTCTATAATGTAATATTCCAACTTCTGGGTAAAGATGGAGTAAGACATTTATTTTACTCCCTCCTGAAACTCCTCTAAAGCTACAGTGATAGTATTTACATATAGACGTAAATGCCGGCAAAAAAAGGAGATAAGAGACAACAGCAACAAACTGCTGAAGCCTGAGATACAGATGGATGAGGGGGTGACTGATGATATGGACCCGAAAACAGTCAGCAGCTCAGAAGCAACCATTTTCACACGGCAAGCTTCTAATAGTTCAGGTACCTCTGTCGGTGAGTTTGAAGGTGGGTTTTAAAGGAAACTGGTTGGAAGCCTATTTAAGAAGCTGTTAGCCCCAGTTCCCCTCCCCACTCTGCTCCACCTCCACTCTGGTAGAAGACTAGAAGAGAATCTTCACTTACATTATAGCCTCATTAGTGAAAGAGTTGTATTCAGTTCTAGGTTTGAAGAAGATACTTACAGGAAAACTAATGAAAGTGAGTCCTGAGGTTACCCTTTGATAGCCTGAGGGTAACTGGTTGCTCAGTTAAGATTTAACTGAATTTTCCTGTAAGGTTTCAAGAGGTCCTCAGCCATTAGGCAATGAGGATGATGGAGGTGGTGGTGATGATGCTGATGATATGAAATGGAATTTTATTATAAATATTACAATTTAAAATATTAGATACATATTATATTCCAGGCAATTCTGCAAGTAGCTTAGCACACATTTTGTCAACTCCTTACCACCACAGCATACAGGTTTATATTTCAGTGGTGGGCTGGCACATGATCTGCAGCATTTGCTGATTTCCCTGGAGTAAACATTCCCAGGAGGGTTGCCTTCAGTCTACCAAAGTGATGTCACTGGACTGAAGTTGAGAATAGATGCTCAGAATAGGCTTGTGAGAATTTGTAATCTGGATCCAGTATTCCTTACCTATTCCAAAAAAGATCTGAGATCTGAGGTCGTTGATTATAGTATACACATGCATATCTCTTTCTCACATATACACATACACACACACACACACATAATTAGAAAAATAAGCAAGAAATTTTATTGCTTGAAATCAGGGAAAAGGGAGAACAAAGGTAGAAAAAATGATTTGAGGTTAGGGATAGAGTTGGTACAAAAAAATGTTGTCATAGATGCTATACACTTGATGGGAGACATGGCAAATTTAGCACAAGCTTATGATTAGCCAAGGCAAAAAAAGGGAACACAATTAATTACAACATTGGTAGTGTCCTTTTAAAGGTGAGAGGGGATAGGGAAGGGTACTTCACAGAAGCAGAGCTAATGCTGGCATTGGAATCAGCAAATGCCTTTCTTAAAGCTTCATAAAGAAAATCCCACAAGATGAAATGTGGTGACTCTGAAATAGGGCATATCCTCAGAATCACCCAAGAAGCTTTGTCATGGATGGATTCCATAATTTTGCACACACACGCCAACTCTTTAATCCTATCTCAGGGGGTAGGACCCTGGAATTCCTATTCTTAAAAAGCTCTTCAGGTGCTCTAATGACCAGCCATGTTTGGGAAGCACTGATTCACTGAGCAATGTCACCAATATCAACAAGTGTTGCAATACAATTCTTGAAGTCATTAAGCTTAAGCATGGTTGATCAGAACATTTCAATGAAGGGCAAAATGTATATGGTTAATCCAGGAATTAAATTTACATCTAGTGTACTTCGTACCAATGGGGAAATCATCTATGAAGAATATTTTTCTTGAGCATTTTTCTTAGTTTGCCAGAGCTGCAATGACAAATGCCAAACAATGGACAGGCTTCAACAACAAATATTTACTATCTCATGGTTTTGAAGGCTACAAGTTCAAAATTAAGAGTCAGCAAGGCCATGATTTTTTCCAGAATCAATAGCATTCTGGTTATAGCAGTCTTCTATCAAACGTCAATATCCTTGGTCTCCTCCTGTGACTTTCTGACTTCTGTCTTCTTCCAGTTTTTTATTTCTACTGATTAGCTGATGCCAAATTTCCCCTATTTTTAAGGCTTCCAGTCATATGGATTAGGACCCACCCCAACTCAACTTGGCCACACCTTAACCAATAATAACATCTTCAAAAAGTTCTATTTATAAATGGGTTCACGTCTACAGCAACATGGATTAAGACTTGAACAAGTTCTTTGTGTGGTGCATGATATAATCCCCAACACATGTTTTCAAAATAAATGTTCAAAGCTATTTTCCAGGGAAAAACCACCACCACCCCATCATCGCAGAGCAGACGGCCTGAGGTGCTGATCCATATACTTGACAGTAGACCAAGAGGGAGATAGAGATGTGGCAATAATGATTTTCATTTAATAGGTACAGAAACTGAGCTTCAGAAAAGTTAAGGGCCTTGCCCAAGTTCACGTCTCTAGTGAGTGATAGACTAGATTGGAACTCAGGGACATCTGACTTCATCACACTGGGTAGTTTTCACTGTATCATGCTGTCTGGGGGTAAAAAATCTGTTTTTTTTTTTTAATAAGTAAAAAGGGTGGAAAAGATGTTCATTTCTATTGTCCTCTATTAATCTAAAAACCTAGCAATACTAAATAACATACAACAAAACAAAGACTCATTTTAATATAAGATAAAATCTTACATGTGCTGTTCTAATTCTTTTGTTGCATTATTAGCTGTAATTAGTTTTATACAGCATAGAAATCTTTATTTCTGGCATAATTTTCACTGTGGTAATAAGAATCCAGCAATGTTCTTTCAGTATGAAAATTATAGTTAGCCAGAAGTTAACTGGTATCGAGATATTAACTCTGAATGTAAGCACTGGATTTTCTTCAAATAGGCAACTTTAATTTAAAAATCAAAAGGCCCACACTAATGGACTTCTGTAGTCTCCTATTGCTAACTCCAAACTGTACCTTAGGATTCGGTAAGGATGGACTTTAAGCCCATAGTTGGGAGCCTCAGATGCAGCATGTGCTTTGTGATAAGATATTCTGGGTTTTGCCCTCTCTGTTATTTCTTAGCAGGGTGATGTTGGATGATTTACTTAATACTTATAATTCTTAGTTTTTTCTTTTTGCAAAATGGAGCTCATGTTCTTTATTTAATAACATTACTGCATGGATTAAATGAGATAATATATATTACATAAGTAATATCCAATAAATGCTAGACTTTATTATCAATATTATCTGGTAAAAGAAAGGTGAGCTGATAATTTTTCTCCATCTTAAAAAAATGTATATAAAATACGTGACTTGAAACAAAATGCAAGATTTCTTTATCTTACAAAGAATTTCTAAGTTGAAAGGTATCAGTAGGTTTTGACAAACATACCCCAATATTTCTTCTGAAAGCAAGGGAATTGAGGGAAAGAACATTTCGTGTAACGGACCTAGTGAACCCTGCTGTCCTTAGAGGGGAATTTAAGACTCAATAAGTTTGAGTTTGAATGTTTACAATGGTTGATCTTTTGGAAGAATGCATAACATTCTGAATTAGTAAGCCAGGACCTAGGAAAGCAGAATGCTAGGAAGAAAATATAACCTACAGCCACCAGACCTGTGAATTACTAAAGGAAAAAGCTCAATTTTAGGATTTTCAAGGAAGCATATACTTCTGGTAGGACTAGGGTAACCTTGCCTCTTAAACCCTTTGCGGAAGACAATGAAGAGACCCAAGGGAATATATTTGAGAATCTGGTAAAGAAATCAGAAATCTGACCACAGGAAACCCCCAACAGAAAGGCCTAACTCCAGAATCATAATTAGAATGTACACTGGAGCCTGTTTTCAGGTACCTGAATTTCCCCTTTAGATGGAAGGTTAAATGCAGCTGGAACTCTTCCAGAAGACAGTAGAGAAGATGACATCCTTTTCCTGAGAAAGGTAGAAAAGCAGAACCAGGGAACACAGATGGGTGAAGGTAAGGTACAGGCAGGAAATCCTCTGGGTTTCTGAGCCAGGCACTGGAGCTGATTATCAGACCCAGGAGCTCAGGGGCACTGAAGTCTACATTTAGCTTTGCTACTTCATAAATGGAAAGACTGCCTAAAAAATAAATAAGTCTGGGATAATAATAAGTGGTAATAATAAATATAATAATAATAATAATAATAATAATAATTGCTTCTTTGCCTAGTGTGGGGAAAATCTTCCACTTTAAATCTTCTTTAATCCCACCACAAAATTATCAATTACTCAAGCCTAATATACAATCATCACATAATTTCTTAAAAATCAGTATCATAGCTATAGAAAATATCTTGCTTATTCTCACAGTTTAAATAAAGTTAGTACACTGGGAGTCAAGAAAATAGAAAGTTAGATTCCTTTACTATTCAACTTATCATATCATTAGATTTTAAGCACTGGCTAGCACAAATATGAAGAAAAACAATTTACCTCAAAATGTGTTTTACCTATTTTAAGATGGGATCAATATTTTTCTATCAAGTTCAACTTCAGTTTTGGCACTGTGAATAAGGATTGATAATAATAATAATAACACAAAGTTTTGACATTTTAATGTACACTTGATCTAGAAATTGATTTTATTACTTATTTAATAATATAAGTATATTCCTGGAAATGTTTTCTGATGGGAACGGCATCCGGAATCTGGTGTAAATGGGTTTCTCCACAGAACTGCTTCATCACTTAAGGTGTGGCCTGCTGTTTCTAAAGAGGGGCAAGCAGATTGCTTTAACTCCACAGAAAAAGGCCAAGCAGGGTCCTTTTGAAGATATCTTATTGCAGATTTATTTACATGTCAGTGGCCTTTCAAGAACTATGAAATATATTGTTTTAATATCTTATATACCCCAAAACCTATCCCTAACGTTTTTTGGGAAAAGTGGCTAATTTCTATTAAAAGTGGAGCCCTGAATTAACTAAAGAACAGTTATTTTCCTGGAAATGAAATGTGAACCCCTTAAATATAGAATGCATTGTTGGAGGCTCCACTCATCACAGTCAGAGGCTCTGGATTGAGTGATGCTTCTCCCTCCACCCCCACATTCTCCACCCCCCCAGAAATAATACCCAGCCTTCCAGGGCCAAGACAGCCTGCAGCAGCGACAGGCACTCCCTACACAAGCATAAGAAAGAGCTGCTATTTTACCTACCCAGTCAGTCGCCAGGCTTCTGTGCAAATTTGTAAACTACTAAGAACCTCTTTTTAGCATTGCTGTGTCATCAGATTCCTACTTCTAAGGCTCACCCATCAGCTGGGATACCCTGGAATAGAAGCTCTAACTTGAAATCTTTTAACTCTGTAAATTAGAGTGGGTTGGCAGACTTCTCATCACTGAGGGACTGACCTAGCAAACAAGTCCATTCCCTTTAACCCTGGTTCCACCAATGAAGTTTTGGAGGAAATGGTTTAAATGATATAAGAGTACAAATATTTAAAGATAAAAATCTGGAAATACACAAGATTGTTTAAAATTTAAAAGTGAAGCAGTTGTGAAAATAACAGTTTAAAAATGTCTCCAGATGGTTACAAATTGGGATAAGTTAGTTATGTGTCAACCTATCATACAGGATACCTTTCATACCAAATGCTTTTGTGCTTTTTCATGGCAATGATGTGTTTCCATTAGTCCTTTAGGACTAGAAGTGTACTGGGCAGTAGGAAGTATTCTGGAGGAGTGTGTACATTGTTTGTAAACAAAAGCAGTGAGATGACTTAAAAAAAATCAGCTTTCTGTCTTAAAATGCATATCAATAACTTGCCTGCCTTGGGCTTTGTAGCATGTTTTACAATTATTATTGTTTTTCAAATTTTGACTTAATATATGATATTTTTCTATTTATATAAACATTATACCTGCAATATCTTTGTATGGATTTTTGTGACATAATCTGTCAAAAGAAATCACAGCCATTTCATTAATATATTATCATTGCTTATGTAGTTTCTAAAACAACTATGAAATAAATATCACCAAATGATATTTAAAAAAAAAAAAAAAATCTGGAAATAACCAAGAAAATTCTGAAAAACAATAAAGGGATCTTCATTATTTTACAATTTCCTTTAAAGACAAGATTTTCAAACATGATATTGGGTTAGCTAGATCAGTGGAGGAAAACAAAAAATTCAGAAAAAAAGTTGTGACTATAAACAGAGATGGCAGCTCATTTCAGTGGGGCAGCATAGTTCAATTGGGCTGACTCAATTAGATATCCAACTGGAAGAAAATAAATACAAGACAATTTCAGGCCACGGGTTGTTACAACTGCTGGAGCAGCAGCAGCCCTGCCCCCACCCTCCAGTACCTCCTTCTCAGGGGCCTCGACCTCCAGATTCACTAGGACAGTGGCCGAGGCAGGGCCAACGTGGGCATGGGAGCGAGCTAACCCCGAAGCACAGGTGATGAACGACCACGCTGTCTGCCTCTCCTATGCGGTGGCCAGCGGGCTTCTCCACATGGTGCTGCTCTGCATCCCTTTCCTGAGTGTCCCGTGTCCCCATCATCTGAACTCTCACCAGCCTCAGCCACCACGTGGGAATGAACATTTTCCTGCACATGGTGAAGGGACACCCTTGGAGACCCCGGCCCAGGGCACGGCAAGGTTGCTCATTCACTGCACAATGGGGTCCAGCTCACTGCCTCCCGCAAGTTGACTGTATTTCCTCACAGGCTTCCACCACTCGTATAACCTGATCCATTTCATCCTCAATACTCTGTCCTTGATGAGCATGCTCATCCCCAAGGTGCCCGAGCTCCACGGAGTCTGGATTTTGGAATCAGTAAGTACTGAGGGTACAGTCCTTCTCCCAGGGGCAGAAGGCCTGTGCTGGGTGCTAAGACAAAGGAGCCTCTGGACACACTCTGAGATGGACTGGGTGGGGATGGTAAGGAGAGGAGTGGTAAGGCTGGGTATGGATGCCTGTTCCCAGAGGTTTGTGGGCCAGCCTGCTGCCATCTTGGCTCTGATGGTGGAGGTGGGGCAGGTGGAGAGTGGAGGGGTTGAGGTTTAAAAGAATGGGGCCTCATAGCAGCAGAGATTGATGTAAGGGAAGGAGGTATGGGGACAGAAGCCACACCCAACCTCATCATTCGGGATATGGGCAGGCATAGAAGGTTAACTAACTGGCAGAGTGGCAGTGGTAATAGGGAAGGGAGGCTGCTGTGAGTTGGAAGCTGCTGGGCTGGATTGAGGGTGTGGAGCTAGGTGAAAGAGGCCTGTGAATTGTTGTACTTATATAAGTCCAGTTTGACACCACAGTGGTATGAGGGGCTCAGGAAAAGTGGGACAGAAATGACAGGTCATGGGGTTCCTTCTGCAACCCCTCTCCTCTAACCCTGCAGTCTAGCATTGGTGCAGGACCTCTCGTGTGGGGCATGCACATGTGAAAAGATGAAGCCACCCCTCATGGGGCTGGAGGGCTGGAGAGTCCCCAGGATCCCTACTCAAGCAGGGCAATGGCAGGAGCAAGGACTGGCCTGTAGGGGCTGTCTCCTCAGCCTGTGAAGAAGTGGGGCCAACTGCCTGAGAACAGGCCTGGAGAGAAGCATTCTGCTCCCCTACCCAGTCCAACTAGGATTTCTGTGTTACTTTTGAAAAGGTATGGGTTCCCTTGGCTTCTCTTAGGGGCCTGAAGGAGGAAGAGAGGAAGTTACTGGACCAATTTTCTGCTTCCTGGCCCTTCACCCTCTCAACTTTGCATCACAGGGAACTTATATCTCCAAATCTTTCTAAGCAAAATGTAAATAGGTTATTTATTCTCTCCGTACAGTATTCTGAGAGATGCAAATAAAGGGCAATGTGTTCCTTTTTCAAAACAAAGCAAAACAAAAAACAATTTCAGTAGACTAAAGCTATAACTGGAAAATACAATCTTAAAATTTCTGAAGAAAAATGTAAGACTATTTCTAAAACCTAAGCTCTGGTACACATTTTTTTTTGTAAAAAAGAAAATAAAGACACTAGAAAGGAAAAAATAGATATATATATGATTGTGTGGACATCTTAAATTTCTGTAAGGGGAAAGATGCATAAATGAAGTCAGTGGGAAAACAAGTACATAATGAAAAGCTATTTTCAAGACAGAGTGTTAAGATCTATAATAGACAAAGAACTCCTACAAATACATGGGGAAAACAATGACTCACCCAAAAGAAAAATGTGATGATGCCTTTTTATTTCTGCTATAAACAAGTTTAAGTCTATGTTAAAGAGCATTATGGAAAAACTGTTTTAAAACTCTGTGGGAAGGGATAGACTGTATTTTTGTTCTGTTTTTTTAGCATGAAAATAGCTTCTGGAAGTCCTTTGGTAAGAGAGCATTTGTGGAACAAGCCATTCCGAAGGAGTTCACATTCACTTATCCAGCCAGTATACACTGAATCTCAATTAAGTGAAGGTGTCTTAGGGAAGTATTTGGTGAAGGCATTTGGCTACTGTACGTAAGTTTGAGTATATCCAATGATTTGTTTATTACTCATAAACAGTTGCTTCTACAGTTCAATTCTTAGATTAAATAAAAGCACACAGCTATAATTGCCACAACCATCCACTGTGAGGATAAGGGTTGAGGAGATGAGTTTAGGTCACAGGGAAACAGAGGTCCCTATGGTGAACCCTCTGAGGATCCTAACAGGTGGCCTAATGCCCAAGGCAAGTTTGAATAATTGTTCAGAAAGGAAATCACAGCAAGGTAAGCAGCTAATGCTTTCTAAAGTATTGAAGAGAATGAGGTTTGGAGAGAGTGACTGCTATCTTTGTAGATTACATGGGTGTTTGCTTGTCCTTGGGCTACTGAACCTTTAAGGGAAAAGGCAAAACTCAAAGGAAGTTAAAACTAGATGAGCATGACTCTATCAGTTACTTTCTTTTTTAGAAGAATAATTACAAGAATGATTACTTAAGCTAAAGTCTTCACAGATAGCTGCTAAGATAAGTGGACACCAAGCTCATCTTAAACTACTCAGCAATTAGTATTGGGGTATTCAATCAGTTGAGCAGGGCACAGCATTAAGGAACCCAAGTGGGAATTAGTATTTAGAAGTCAGGCAATTGATGGTCAATTAAAGCTAACTGAACAAAGTAGTACTCCAGGCCAGGCAACTGGGAGCAGAGGGAAATAGTAAAACTCAATATAAAACTCTTTAATATTGCTGGTTTTAGTTGGACTACACTGTCAACTGGTTTAACAATGGAAAAATGCGTAATTAAAGATGAGAGCTAGAATAGAGGATATCTTGGCCTAGGAAACAGTTTGAAATGGAAAGTAATATAATTAATGTCTAGAATTTAAGCACCATGAGCGCAAAGACCTTATCTGTCTTATTTAGCACTGGACCCCCATTCCTGGAACTGTGCCTGGCTTATAGTTAGCAAATGGCAGACAAGGGAATGAATGAACATGCTATTCTGCCATATCAGAATCTTTTGGGAGTAACATCAACCATTCACAAAAGCCCTGATTTTCTGAACACAATGGATGTCCTTACACATAACTGAACTAAGAGGCCTGAGTCTCAGGAATTCTCCACACCTTTAAAAGACCTGGAATGTGGGGTGGGGCAACAGGAGGGGTTTGAACTGGGGAGAGGAATGTGAATTTAGCCAGGTCTACTCTAAGCTTCTAGAAGAAAGCCCCAGACTCTGGACCTCTGGTTTTTCTCTGGGCTTTGTCTTCACCACTAATAATAAGAGTTAAGATCAGAGACCAAGTATGAGTTTAAGGGTAGAGAAACAAAGTCTTGCTATTTCCCTGCAAGACTCTAAGGTTTGCGAGTAAAGGAACTTTGTCTTTCCCATCTCTGTATAACCAGTACCCTGTACACAACCTAACCAGACCATGATTCCCATTCGGTGAAACATAAGCAGTATGCCTCACTAGCCACTGCATCCCTCCTGCTTGGGTAACTGATCAATCTAGACTTACCACACAGAAGAGATAAATACCAGCTGGGAATGTGCACATTAGTACTTGGTCCTGAGTAAAGACAAATGTAAAAGGAAGGGAAAGAAAATTTAGCAAAAAAGCAAGACAGAAAGAAAAACCATCATACTGTTTAGTGCTCAATTTCAATCAGTACTATAATTTTAAAAATAAAAATACACAAATGACCAAAGAAAAGCATTCATATTGTTATCTCAGTTATAACAGGACTGTGGCATAAGCCTTACTGTTTAGTCCAGATGGCAGTGAACAAAGGGGGCCCTGATTGAAATACTATTTAAAAAAAAACAAAAAAAGTGAATGCTGTGTGTGCAAACCGGAAGTTATAAAGAGAGAGAAGGCATCAAAACCCTGTTCTACTTGGGAACATGGGGATCTCATCTTTAATGTGATTACATTTTCAAAACAACAGTAAAGTTTTATTTCTAGCTCCCACCATATCTCCATCAGGGGTTGGCTATATAGCTCAACCCATATGGCCTTCATTCTGAGACCCAGCCTGACAAACCTGCCTCTCCCTGGAGCTCTGCCAGTCAAAGTGGCAGAGGAAAAAGTGAAGAGGGGACACCATGAAAGCACTCCAAGGTTTGCACTTGAAGTGACTTATGCCACCTCTGCTCACATTTCATAGGCCAAATCGAGTTAAGTAGCCACAACTAAGTTCAACAGAATGGAAATATAGAAGCTTCCTATAGAGGGGGCACTACGTTTTTTAGAACAGCCTACCATAGCAGACATCTTTGTCTTGTTCTCAGTCTCAAAGGGGAATTTATCATTTCACTTTTTAGGAAAAAATTTGATTAATTGTATTTTAAATCTTATGATTGAAGGAAAAGTCACCTAAATACTCTCTGGGCCTCTGTGTGTCTGAGAAATGTTGGAACTGGACTACATCAGCATTTTTTACATTTTGTGCCAGACAGTTCTCTGTTGTTTACGGGCTGTCCTGTGCATTATGGGATGTTTAGTAGCATCCCTGGTCTCTCTACTCAAGAGATGCCAATGGCCCTCCCCCAGAAATAACAACTAAAAATGTCTCCAGACATGGCCAAATGTCTGTCTGGTTGAGAATCACTGATCTTTAACATCACTTCAAATTCTAAAATTCAATGTTCCACTATTCTATATTCAAACTGTTTAAGACCCTTTGCCAAATTTTTGTCACACAAAATTATACCAGTCTATGCTGGTTTAAAACTGTTATGTATCCCAGAAAAGCCATGTTCTTCTAATCCAATCTTGTGAGTCAGACGAGTTTTGGATGGAACCTTTTGATTAGACTGTTTCCATGGAAGATCTGACCCACCCAGATCTTCATGAATCTTTTAAGATGCTAACTAAAATTCTGTAAACTTTTCAGAGTAAAAATATAGGGAAATGAGTAAATAATATTGCTATAGAAGGTAGAGAACCAAATATTTTTATATTAATGTTTAGGCTCTGTCCCAGGGTGGTTTTTTCTGCAAGTGGTTTAGATATAATTTATTTATTGAATTTATTGAAATACTTCATTCCAAAAAGCATTTCAGGTAGCTTACAGAAAGGCATATGTAGTAAAGTTGAGAAAAAAATAAAAACAGGAGATAAGAGGTAGGGATAAAGAGAAAATAAATATTCCAATCTTAAATATCAACATCATTTCTATAATTCAACATAAAACTTAGCTCAGAATTTCAGGATATTTAAGGAAAAGTTGAAAATATGATAATTACCTAATTTTCATTGTCAGTGAAGAGGTATTATACTCATTCTCTAGAGAAACAAGATTTTTCCTAAGATATCAGAGATATGTTCCATGTGAGATCTTTAATCAGGAACAATTGCTAAAGGATACCATATCCTAAACAGTTTCAGGGGAAAAGCTGGTTCTTAAATATCATTTTAAAACATAACTTCGAAATATAATTCAGTAGAATGTTTCTTTGGGAAGCTAAAGTAGCATGGGTAGATTTTCAACCTAAGCTTTCTAATGACCTAGGTGATCCAAGGGTAAGATGCAAATTACCAACAGAAGTGCTTTTCAAAATATGGTCAGCAGAGAAACCTTTTCTTCAAAGCAAATCTTCCAGAGAAGTCTAGATCTAAACAGAGCAAAGCAAAGCTGCTCCCTTTCCTTCTTCCATTCTCTCCCCTCCTCAGAAGGCCTCAAAGGCTCCTGTGGCAGATTTCAAAAGCCACTCGCCTAGAGAAGAAAACTTCAAATAACTAGAGTAGACTCAAGAATTCAACAAATATTTATTGTGCTAAGTATCAAAATAAATATTGTTTTATACATTATTAATCTTAAAAATCACTTTTTCATTTGAACTTTTTATGGAAAATTGACAGTTTCATATATAATGCCCTGTCAGAGCTTGGAAGGATGATTAAACGTGGCAGGATTAATCATTCAGCCCATATCTATTATGGAAATGAATGGCTCTGACCAGGATTCACTTCCAGGTCAAAGGCTGTTCCATTTCACAGCAGATAAGTGCAAAGTCAGGATTCTTCTCAAGAATCCATTCTTATCCACGCAGGACCTGACCCGGAGCGTGGTTGAAATCCAAAACTAAAGCATTGCTGAGGCAGTTTGGATCTGAAAGATTTTCAGGGCAAATGTTACCAGTCATTGACCACTATTATGATTTTTTGGCTCCTGTCAGCTAAATGCCAGATAATTGATCTCCTCTCCTCAATCTCATCCCACACCCCTGGGCAGTCCACTTCCATCCTCTGCCCCTGGGCCCTCATCTGATCTTGCTCCTTAGTCCTCAACTGAGGTTGTTTGGAGAAGAAGGCTCACCTAGGCCAAGTCTTATCATTTGAGTAGAAAACAGAGAACAAAGAAATTGCACCAGGAGAAAGGGAACTTTGAATTCTTCACCTTTCCACCACGAACTCCACAACAGTGTACTTTCTTAGATTTTATCTCATGATTCAAACATAAATGAGAGCCCCTCCTTGAAAAAGAATCGGCAGCAAGGAAGGCGCTTGACCAAGAACTTGGAAAAAGACTAGTAACTAAGCCTAAAGAACATGATCTTCTGGTGTAAAATAAACCATAGAATACAATCCTATAATTGAACAAATTAATAAAGAATAAAACAGAAGTCTGATATTTCCCTGTCTGATATCTTCCCAGACATGGAGACGGTATACCAAAATTACCTGTTTTCTTAAAGTTAGTGTTTTGTTTTTGTTTGCAATAGGTTAAAAATAGAAATTTAAAATTAAGCCCAACTTTCAATAATAATAGCAAGCACTTATATAAGACAACTTATGAGCCAGGCATTGGTTGAGGATGATTTTATACATATATATATATATATATACACATATATCCTTTTAACATTCATATTATCTTTGAGGATATTATTATCTCTTTTTTTAAATGAGCAAATTAAGGCTCAAGCAGTTAAGTAACTTACCCAAGGCCAAACTTGGTATGGTTGAAAGGTATGGTTGGAATTCAACAGAAAAAAGTCTGGCTCCAGAATTTGCTCTCTTAACCACTACACAAGACTCTTATTGGGGATTTCTCCTGATCCCATAGGAAAATCAGAATACAGGAAATAAGAATGATCCTGAGCCACTTTCCTACAATCGCTATGTGACCAGAGAAGGAGAAATAATTTTAAAGTCTAAGGAAAACACAAATATGTACGAATGACTTCTGTAGAACTAAATCATATAATCCATTTTCCAGTCTATCATAAATGTGCCATTGCTTTTCCTATCTCAGAATACTGAAAACCATTTACTTCTCATTTTCTTTACATTCCAATACAGAGAACCATGGTTTACCATCCACTCACAAATTTAGTAGTAGATGAAAATTTTTTATTTCGTGATGCAGATAGTCTAAACATAACTAACACGACAAAGCAAACATTTTTAATTTACCATGCAAGAATTGAAGCTTTCTTTTGAGTGGATTTAAAGCAAATGGATTTTTTTTCTTATTATAAAAGGAATAAATGTTATGGGAGAAAATGTAAAACTACAATCTAGGAAATGGAAGGTTGGAACCCATTGCCGGCTGATGATGATGCAGACATCATGGTATACGTCTTTTCCATTTTGTCTCTATGTAGATATCAGCTACCATTTATTGGGCATTTAAAGATGGTCAGGCACTATGCCAAGAACTTACTTATGTTTTCTAATTTAGTTTTCACAAAAACCTGCAAGGTAAGTACGATTGTTATTCCCACTTTACAAATTCGGTAACTGAGACTTAGAGAGGTTAAGAAACTTGCCCAAGGTCAAGGGCTCTGAGGCAGGGAAGAAGACAGGCACACAGTCTTCAATCCATCTCAAGCCCTGTGTCTGGCAGAGGCTTAACAAATGTGGTTGGCTGTAATTCCTTCGGTCAGTTTTATTCCTTTTTACATTTAAATACAAGTTCCCAGATTTATTTTAACTCAATTTTAGCAGAATCGACAATTGGGGCCAGGTAATTCTTCTTTGTGGGAGTTCACCTTGTAGGATGTTTAGCAGCATCCATGACCTCTATCCACAAGGTGCCAGCAGCTCTACCCTAGTTGTGACAATCAAAATGTCTCTACGCATTGCCAACTATCCCCAGGGGAAGGGGGGGTGGCGGCAGGCAGTGCGGGGAATGATGAAATGGCCCTGGTTGGGAACCACCGCAGTTTAACAGTATCTGTGATAATTTTGGAAGCTCATAGTCTGAGTAGTTGGGCATGGAACTTTTGGGGCAAAAATAAGTACATTTTCCAATAGGATTATACCTTTGAAAGCTAAAACCTTCCTTCATTTATCAGGGCTAACTTTTTGTGCACTTCTTTTTGTAGTGTTTGTGTGTATTGAGAACAAAGGCCTCAGATGTTTTCAATCCCAGTCTTACTTTTAAAAAATTCACATCTCTGAGTTTTAGAGTGTTTCTCAAGGATAACACACGTGATTAGACCTGGTGATCCCTGGGCTCCTTTTGCACTTTATAATTTGGTTTCATTTACAACATTAGTTTAGAGTGGCAAAGATAATTATTATGTATATTTTTAAACGAGTGAAAAGGTACATCATTCTTAAATGAATGTACATATTATCATAAAATAAGCTTTATCTTACTAAGAAAGTATAGATAATTCTATTTTATTTAAAAGCTCAATTTAAAATCTACAAACCATTATATATATATATAAACTAATAATGTATTATTTCTAAAGGTTCTCACCTCAAAAGGCAATAAAAATTTTATTAGTAATAATAATAACCAGAGGGAATAAAGGAAATGTTAATTTTTTATTCAAAATTTAAATCATATCTAGCTAACTGATATAGGTCTTTTCGTCATGCACGGAAACAACTCAATAAAGATTATCTACAATTTCCCCTCTACTAAAAACCCCTTCAGCACTCCTGAACGGGTACACATGTTTGCTTTGTTATTCTACTGTGTTTTGGTTTTGAATAGATGAACCTCTGCAAATCTTCAAATCAGTTGAAATGTAAATTATTTTGAGGCAGAGCTTGGCCATCTATCTGCAACCTAATCCTCTTGACAAATTAATTTTGGCAGAACATCTATTCAAATACTTTTATACAAATCTGAACACTCAATCCCAGAATATCTTTTCAAATATCTCTTCCAAGAATTCTAGTTTTTCTTCTCATAATTTCCTATTTTATACTCATGAATTTAATTCATCTTTATTGCAATTCCTCTGTACACTGATTTAAACTTCAATTTCTCAAGAATGCTTTGTCCATCGTATTGTGGTCTACACTGAATTTTCTCAAGAGGAGACCTCCCTGGTGTTTTTTGGTGTTAAAAAAAAAAAGAGGCGAAATCCCTCTGGTTCAGCAAAAGCAGGGCAGTGACAGTTAATTACTCCCCTATGACACCAGATTTGCAGTGTCCCCCATGATATCAGGATGCACGGTTATCAAAGAGCTCATTAAAAATAATTCTGATGAAGAGCACAAATACTGAAAATTGGCTCCTGCAACCTCGGATTTTTTCCTGGTAGTCAGAGTGTTTCCTACAGTATTAATGGATTCACTTTTGTCCTTTGAGATCACTGAAAAACAATCTGTCTTTCTCTTGTAGCTATCAGTGTGCTATTGAAAGGGATTTCTGAATCTAGGATGCAATGGTCCCCTTCAACCTCATAACTAAGGAAAGGATACAGAGGGATGGGTCATATTGAGTTTTCTCTAATTTTCCTAATCACCTCTAAAACATATACCTTGACATTTCATTTGCAGCAGGGAATTTTCCCAATCCATTTACCTACCTTCACAAAGTGAAAACTGTATGATTGAAAATACTGACAAGTTTAATATCAATAAATAAGAGAAAAAAGATAAAAATAGATTTTGTGGTAGTAAACTCTCTAGTCTTTTACTTTTGAACAGATATTCAGCTAACATGGCAGGAAAACTTACTGCTAAGTGCACTAATGAGAACTGGTGCATAAATATGGCCATAAAAACTGAAAAACAAACAAAAAAGCAATAGTAAATCAATATAGTGGTAAAACAAGATAACTTTTATAAATTATCAGGATGAATAACACAAGCTGCTACAAGAGACAAATCCCCTAATCTCAATAGTTTAACCAACAAATGTTTATTTCTCACTCAGATAAAGCCAAAAATAGGTTCATTAACCTTCCTTCACCTTATAACGATGCTTTCTTGAATATACCATCTCCAAATTCATCTTGGCTGGGGAAGAGCT
This sequence comes from Myrmecophaga tridactyla, assembly GCA_004026745.1. Classification (NCBI taxonomy): domain Eukaryota; kingdom Metazoa; phylum Chordata; class Mammalia; order Pilosa; family Myrmecophagidae; genus Myrmecophaga; species Myrmecophaga tridactyla. Next base: position 44,738 of record PVIY010002449.1, read on the forward strand.
GGACAGAGGAGAAACACTGGTTTTTAACTGCTTTGGTCTGAAAATTACACTTGTCAAATCTAATCATAGTCTATTGGCTAAAATTAGTTTCATGATGTTAACCGAACTAAGAGGGAAGCTGGGAAATGTGGTAGGACAGATGGACTACTTGCTGAGCACTAGAATTCAAGTTCAAAAGACATAACACTGATGAGAGATTGTGGGAAGATAGAAAAGTAGGAAGTTCCAGGAAACAGTCCCTCACAAAGACAACTACTGAATTGGCAAGAACGATCAGAATAAACTATTGTGAAACGCTGGAGTCTTAGAAGAACACAGTGCAGCAACTAAGGAAGAGCTGGAGAAAGAGTCTGGCAATTTTTTTAATTTTTGTTATTGATATATATTATACATTCACATAACATGTAAGCATCTGAAGTGTACAATCAATGGTTCACAATATCATCATATAGCTGTGCATTTATCATCATGATAGACTTTTTTCTTTTTTGTGAAAAATAACATATATAAAAAAACAATAAATTTCAAAGCACATCACAACAATTAGTTGTAGAACAAATTTCAGAGTTTGATACAGGTTACAATTCCACAATTTTAGGTTTTTATTGCCAGCTGTTCTAAAATACTGGAGACCAAAAGAAAAATTAATATAATGATTCAGCAATCATAATCATTTGTTAAACCCTACCTTCTCTGTATAACTCCACCATCACCTTTGATCTTTCTCCCACTCTTTAGGGATATTTGGGCTATGCCCATTCTAACTTTTCATGTTGGAAGGGGCTGTTGATAATATGGGATAGAGGGATGGAACTAGCTGATGTTCTGGAGAGGCAGACCCCTCTGCATTCCAGGACTTATCTGGTCCAGGGACTCATCTGGAGGTTGTAGGTTTCTGGGAAGTTACCCTAGTGCACGGCACCTTTGTAGAATCTTATATATTGCCCTAGTTGTTCTTCAGAATTGGCAGAAATGGATTTTGTCAGGGGTTGGCAAGCTATGATAGATAGCAACGTCTAACTGAAGCTTGCATAAGAGTGACCGTCAAAGTAGCCTCTCAACTCTATTTGAACTTTCTCAGCCACTGATACCTTATTTGTTACACTTCTTTTCCCCCTTTTTGGTCAGGATGGCATTGTTGAACTCACACTGCAGGGCCAGACTCATCCCTGGGAGTCCTCTCCCACACTGCAAGTGACTTTCACCCCTGGCTGTCATGTCCCACGTAGTGGAGAGGGCAATGATTTCACTAGCAGAGTTGAGCTTAGAGAGAGAAAGGCCACATTTGAGCAACAAAAGAGGTCCTCTGGAAGTAATTCTTAAGGCATACCGATAGGTAGGCTAAGCTTCTCTGCTACATACATAAGCTTCACAAGAGCAAGCTTCAAGATCATGGGCTTGACCTGTTGATTTGGGGGTGCCTAATGTTTGACACAGTATCAGAGCTTTCCCCATTAGTAAAGCTTAATAGTCCCATAATTTTTTCTCCCATCCCTGAAGGGACTTTGCCAATACTTTCTGATTATTTGCTTATATACTCTGGGATTCATCGAGGTATTACGTTAAGTAATACAGGATTAAAGGCCCTCATGCATATTCTGGGCTCCCTGTGTTTCAATTGTTTAAATGAGCTATCCAGACAGGTTGAATTGATTGTGTGCTACAGAAAATTTAGGTTCTGGACAAAATAAACCTTTCTTCCTTTGGTTTCAAAGAGTAGATAATGTTCTAAAATAAAGATAATGTCTTCCTTACCCCTGTATTCTGAATTACCTCAATCCTGACCTGACTGGCTTCATTCTTATCTCTAAATACCAGGTTATACATATATAAAACAGCCTCTCAAAATCCAGAAAGAACAATTACCACTCCAGACTAAATGTGACTAAATTGCAGTAACTTTTATCCTCCATGCAACAGCTACCTTCTCCCATACCCCAACTCCGTGGCAAGCAGCAGTGGGATTGCAGTCCAGGATCCTGGCATAGCTGTGGTGCCAGGGTGGATGCAAAGACATAGTTCTTCAAATTCCAGCGGTATATGGCATGATGGCTGATCAGTGCTGTAATCTTTACTGCAGATCACTGGAGGCCAGCTCTGAAGGCAGCCATTACTCAATCACACACAAGTGGCAATGGGGTCTTAAAAAACCTAAACCTATTTTTTTCTCTTTCTCATTTCTCTTTACACTCCTCATTTGGGAGCAAAAATAGTTTGGAAAACTCTCAGATTGATAGCTCCAGCTCCTAACAACAATAAATACCTAGCAATCCTAGAAGATAGGAGAGCTAGATTTCCAGAGTTATAACAAATAATATTCAGAATGTCTAGTTCTCAAAAAAAACATTGAAAAACACAAATAGAAACAGGCAACTATGGCTCAGTCATTCTCAGGAAAAAAAAAAAACTTGCCAGAAACTATCTCTGAACTCCTACAACTCAACAACAAAGACAACACAATTTTTTTAAAATGGACCAAGGATATGGATAGACATTTTCCCCAACATATTCAGGTAGCCAATATGTGCATATAAACATGCTCAAAATCATTTGCCATTAAAGAAATGCACATTAAAACTACAATGATAAACCAGATAAGTCTTGAAACTTACAGGGCCCAGCCTCTCCAGAACATCAGCTTGTTCCATCTCCCTACCCCATAGTACTGATAGCCCCTTCCAAAATGAAAAAGTTAGAATGGCCATAGTCCAAATACCCCTAAAGAGTGGAACAGAAATAGCAAAGGTGATGGTGGAATTATACAGCAAAGGTAGGGTTTAACAAATGAATATGATTGCTGAATCATTAAACTGATATTTCTTTTAGTCTCCGGTATCTTAGAGTAGCTAGAAGTAAAAACCTAAAATTGTGGAATTTAACCCATACCAAACTCTAAAATATGTTCTACAACTAATTGTTGTGCTGTGCTTTGAAACTTATTGCTTTTTTGTATATTATTTTTCACAAAAAAGAAAAAAAAACAGAAAGTGGAGTGTAACAGAGAAGACAAGTCAAATAAATATGACTGCTGAATCATAATATTGATATTTATTTTGGTCTCGAGGTCCTGAAGCAGTAGAAGAAAAATGAAAAAACATGGAACTGTAACCCATACCAAACTTTAAAATCTGTTCTAATACTACTTTTTAAAGCGTACTTGAACTTTTATTGCTTTTTTGTACATATGCTATATTTCACAATAAAAAAATTTTTTTTAAGTCAAAAAAAAAAAACAAAAAACAACTACAATGAGATACCACTTCACACCAATGGGATGACTATTATTTTAAAAACTGGAAATAACAAGTGTTAGAAAGGATAAGTAGGAACAGGAACCTTCATGTATTGTTGGTGGGAAAGTAAAATGGTGGAGCCACTGTAGATATCAGTTTGGCAGTTCCTGAGAAAGTCAAACACAGAATTTTCGTATGACCTGGCAATTCCTTTGCTAAGCCCAAAAGAACAGGAAGCAGGGAGCCAAACAGATATTTATATACCAATGTTCATCAAAGCATTATTCACAACTTCCAAATGATAGAAGCAACCGAGTGTGCATCAGTCGATGAATGGATAAACAAAATGTGTTATATCCATACAATGGAATATTATTCAGCCTTAAAAAGAAGTGAAGTGCTGGCATATGCTACAACATGGATGAAGCATGAAGACATCAGTTTGAGTAAAATAAGCCAGACACAACAAGACAGATACTATATCATTTCTCTTATGTGAAATATTCAGAATAAGCAAATTCGTAGAGACAGAAAGCAGAATTGTGGTTACCACGTGTGTGGGGAGGAAGGGATGGGGGATTATTACTAAAAAAGCATGAACTTTTGTTGGGATGATAAAAACAGTCTGGAAATAAATAGTGCTAAAAGTTGTACAGTACTGTCAATGTACTTAATGTCAAAGAATTATCCACTTAAAATGATTATGATTTTTGTTTATTTAACCCCAATTAAAAATAATCATTAAAAAGATAAAAGACTGAAAAACTGGAAAAGCTATTCCTATATTTTATATAATGAAACATTAACAAGCCATTAAAATATTTCCAAGGATATTTAATGACATGGGAACTTGCTCATAATATAAGCTTGAATGAACAGCAGGATACTGTACTGAATAAATATTATCTTTTCAAAAAGTATAAATATGCAGGAAAAAAACTAGAGGAAACTGTCACTTTGTTGCCAACAATTATCTCTGCCTAATATGCTTATAAAATGTTTTGATTTTAGTCTCTATATACTTCTTTATTATCAAATCCTCCACAATGAAAATGCATTAATCATATAATAAAAATATTATTAAATAAATTATACCAATCAAATAAAACAGGAATGCCTACGCACCTTACTCCCTTGTACATAATAAACCCTCAACTGATGCATGAATGAATGAAAAGGACACAGGAAGAATTCAATAATAAGATTTGTTACACTTTTATCTGAAAATGTATTTTAATGGAAATCAATTTCGATTTTGAGTTGCTTAGGTATGGTGCTAACAAAAAGAAGGTAGATATGCTGGAACAAGTTTCAAGATCCAAGACTCTTACCTGCTTTATAATTCCACTACAATAAATGTCCATAAAGCTTCAAACCACTCTTTTCCAACTAAATGCTAAAATTAGAAACTAGGAAATTCAAATTTTATTTTGTAATTTTAGAACCACCATTTTCTATTAGAAAACAAACATTTGAAGAATAAGGGTTAGAATTACAACTACCAGTTATTGATCAGTTACTATGAGCCAGCACTGTGTGAAACATATCACATTCTTTTCTCACTTATTCCTCAAATTAATATTTTTTGAAGAAAGATGAACCCATTTAACAGATTTGAAAACTGGGACACATAGACATGAAAGAGGATTTGACTTTGAGTAGCTTGACTGTAGAGCCCAGAATCTAACCATCACTCTACTCTATACATGTCTATTATTTTTTTGGCATTATAAATCTTGGTCTACATTAAGCTTTTCCAAAGATTGTTTACTGGAATGTAAGTTTTTAAGGAGGGGGAGTGGATATAATAGATTGGTGCCCAACATCCTTTCCAACTTCCTTCTAAAGAGCCAGCAGAGCTGAAGTATTAGAAATTGCATTTTCCAGACTTCTTTGCAGCTTGGTTTCTGAGTGTGATTCTGAGTCCGCCAATCAGACTCACTCGCGTGGGATTTCAAAAGGGGAGGTAAAGCTGAGGTTTTGACTGTTTCTGCCAACAAGTGTGGTCACAGAGGTATTTTCCTTTTCTGTGACAGTGTTAGCAGAGGTTGCAGTGTCCACCTTCTCACTACTTGGGTGTTGAAAGGTATGACAAAGGACATCTGTTTTGCTGGTGCATATTGCAGCAGGCACGGTGTGGCTCTGGAATGAACAACAGCAACTGCAGTTTCTGATTGTGGGGGCTTTTTTACTGTGGTAGTGTGCTGTTAACTCTGAAGCTAGCATCTGTTGTGACAGCTTCCAATATGGGAAAATTGAACAAAAATTCATGAAAACAAATTAATTAAAAAATATGTATCCAGTGACCTCTGTGCGCCAGGGAATATATAGTACTATGTGATTAGAATACAATGACAAGCAAAAATTCACATCCCTGCATTTTGAGAGCTTTCTGTCTAGTTAAGGGATCAGAAATTAACAAAATACTTATTACCAATAAATATATATTTACAAAATCAGATTACTGTTAAAAATATGCCTTAGGCTTTCATTTCAGGGAACATCATCAGGAATTTCTAGAATTCACAATAACTTACTAATTGTTCAGTTCGGTTTATTGATCTTAACCTTCAAACAAAGGTAAGACACAATCAAGAGTTCAGATATATCAAATAAAGACAAGTTAAAACTAGGAATGATGACAATGCAAAAGTTTCAAGAAGGTGTTCTTTTGGCAATGTCTAGAACCAACGATTACGGTAAGCAAAATTATTCTACCCTAAAGACAGAGAAAAAAATAAGATCATGATGTCAGTGCTGTGGAAAATAATTGGTCATATTGACATACCATTAATGGAGTCTGTATCTCTGGTTGAATAATATTGATTTCACTAATGTTCTCTCTAGTGTCAGCTCCCTTTCATTTGTTATACAGCAAGCTATCTTTCAGCTTGGAAGGATTACCACTCAGCATTTTGATGGGTAATGATTTGGCAGTGGGTGTTTTCAGGCTCAGATCTTTTACCATGGTGGGGGGAGGGAGAGGCTCAGTAAGTCATGTGAAAGGCTGGAAATGGATGTGTCTGAAGACAAAATGTCATTCAAATCATTTTTCTCTCTGGATCTGAACAGATTATGGACAATAATCAGTATTATCGTGTCGTTAAGGATTCCAGACAGAAGATAAATATACTACCCTTAAAGTCTTAGAACTTATTCTTTAAAAATGTTGTTTAAATTGTAGATGGCGTTAGTTTTTTATAAAGATACAGTATAGACTTGCAAATAAAACAAATTTAGATAGAAATTAAGTACAACTGAAATGTTATTTACCTTCATTTGTTTTAACTTTATAAGGAAAAAATGGGGAATTAATATATGATACCTGAAAATTATACAAAGATTTTCACTATAAGCAAACAGAAATGGCATCTTAGTACCTTGTACATAATAAGCCTTCAATTGTTGTATAAATGAATGAAAATGAAAGAGAAAAGCAATTTAAATGGTACCACTGTATTTCAAGAGATTCAGATTTTCATACCAGACTATCAAAATGAAAACTAATATGAATCAGTTACCTTATACAACCCAGACTTGATATAAAAGGCTCACACTTCCCACCTGATTTTCTAGAGCGAGCTAATCCAGGAGGTGGGAATGCAGTGAGAATGAGAGTGGTTACAATTTGTTGAATACTATATATGTGTCAGATAAACCACATGATAAGTACAAGCCTTACATACAGGTGATCTTATCTCATAAAAACCCTGCAAGGTGGACATTATTATCCCATTTTGTGGGTGAGAAATCTGAGGTTCAGAGAGTTAAATAGTTGTCCAGAGTGGCACACTAGGAAGTGGTGGGGCCTGGATTCAAACCTCAGCCTGTCAGGTCCCAAGCCTTTACTTGTCAAGGAAAGCTCGGTGTCCAGAGTGGGTAGTGTTGTGACTTGCCCAGAAGGAGAACCCAAACCACAACCAGAAATTTAATTTTTCTATTCCTTCTCCAGGAAGGGGGATGGCAAGGTAAGCTGGGAAGCATGTCAAAGCACCAGCTGAATACACTGGGTTCAAGCACAGCCCCAGTCTCAAGGGAGCTGTTAACATGGGGACGTTGGCTTGGGGACACACATACTCAGTATTGGTTTAGATGCACTAAATACTGGGAAATACTGGGTCTTTCATAGCAACACAATCCCAGAATCCCACCTGCTGCTGAGCTGATTTGCCCTGAACACTCCCTGCCAGAACTGGTTTTTGGGATCAAGTGGTTAGTACTGCATTAACAGGTGAAGGACAGTCTTGTAATGGCTGAAGCTGACCAGGTCAGGGAGGACAAGGCTGGCCCATCGTTTTTGTACCGATGATTGTACAGTGATGCTTATGAGGGTTCTTGGGATGTGTAGTGGTATTGTGTCTACATTAAATAGCCCCATACCACTATTCTTTTTATAGTTTTTCTCTCTTCCTTCCCTGACAGCTTACCAGTAGTCACTTACTAAAAAAGTCAGTATGCCTGACTAGGAACGTCTATATCCTTTACTCTCCCTAGCCAACCTCTCAAAATATATATATATATATAACCAACTAGTCTGTGTGCTAGAAAACTGGGAAGCCAAACATATGTGATGACATAAAAATTATTGGTCCCATTCATTCATTCATTCACTCAACAAATATTTCTTAAACATTCTTAACCAAGAGGGGCAAACATTATGCAAAGCACTAGGAAAACAAAGCCCAAGCACACAGTTCCTGCCTTTGAAGGGCTCAAACACCAGTGGGGATAGAGAAATGGGAATAAAACGACGACACTGCAGTGACAAAGCAAAGGCTACGATAGAGCTCAGCATCAGTGCAAAGGATGCATAAGGAAGGAAACAGAGCCATTCATGAGAGGCACAGAATACTGCCCATAAATAAAGGGCATGGACTTCTCTACATGCATTGGGCCATGAGCTCTGGGAGGCAGGCACCAAGTCTGACTCCTTCAGAGTTGGAAGATTAATAACTAGTATTTATTGAGTGCTTGCTATGTGCCAAAGGTGTTCTTTCCACATGTTATTTGGTTCTTAAAACAACTTTTTATTCATTTTATTTTACTTTTTTAAATATTCTCTGGACAAAGAGCAATAGGCTTTTATTTTTGAATTATTTTTAATGCAATCTTACTGAGATATATTCACACATCATATTATCCACCCTAACGATCAGTGGCTCACAGTATCATCATACAGTTGTGCATTCATCAGCACAATCAATTCTTAAATATTTTCATTATTCCAGAAGAAATAAAAAGAAAAAAGAAAACCCAAAACATTCCATACCTCTTTTTCCCCCATTATTTATTTATTTTGGGGGGCGACAGGGGGTGCATGGTCCGGGAATCGAACCAGGGTCTCTTGCATGGAAAGTGAGCATTCTACCACTGAACCACCTGTGCACCGCACCACCACCCCCATTATTTTTTAAGATTTATTCACACACCATACAATCCATCCTACATCTTAGACCTAACTTTTACACATTGCTATTATTTTCATTTTCATTTTGCATCTGGAAACAGAATCAAAAGGAAGTTAAGTAACTCACCCATTGTTACACAGCTAATAAGAGGGGTTGCCAGATCTAAACATAGGCATTTGATTCCAAAGCCCTCAACCTCTTAAGTATATTAGCACCCCCAACCCTTAGCACATAGCAAGGTGCTCAATAATTAATGGCTGGACCTCCAGGGAAGATGATGGAGTTGGTAGGAACTGTCTGAAACAACTATATTGAAACTCCAAAGGCCAGAAGAACACTGTACAGTATCCAGGGAAGACCATAAAAGGTTGACCAATTATGGTAAAAAAACAAAACAAAACAACTGTAAATTGCATTCTTCATGGCAGCTTACAGTGCCAAAAACGCAGTTTCACAGCAGGCCACCACAGGGTCCAGCCTCTAGCTAGCTACTGGTTACACAGTAAGGGACAGAAAAAAAAATCATCCCCAAGAAGATCTCATGGCTTTTGACTAGCAAATTCGTATCCCTGGATCCCCACTCTGAGGGCAGCTATTGTGCTTACACAGCCCAGACAAAAGCAGCAGGCAGCATTGTTTCAACCCTCCAGAGACAGAGGTTGGGTCAGGGGAAATAAAAGGGTGCAGCACTTCCTCGGGGTTATGGGAAACAGTTAGCCAAAGCCAGTCTGTGCCCCCAGTCTGCACCCCTGGACTTATTTTGGCTGGGAAAAACTATGTAAAGTCCACCCCCAACATGACCCTCCTCCTAGAATTTGCCGTCCAGGCAAAAGTAGTGTGGAAACACTGAAAGGAGTGTAAAAAAACTACAGAGGCAGACAGATAACACAAGGGCCTACCACCTTAAAACATCCAGGAGAGGAAGGGTTGTCCCCTGGGAAACAAGGGACAATCAAATTCCTATAAACAGAATAACTCCTAAACAACTAAGGAGCAAAAGCCCAGGACAAGACAAAGGCCCAGAAAGACAGGATAGACCGGGTACAGGGCATTGGCCTTGGGCAGACCTTCCTGATAGAAGGGCTGAAGCTCAAGAAAATCTCCGTCTTAGCACCAGCTGGTTATTAAACCAGAAAATAGACGTCCCAGGGTTAACATTTTTAAATATTAAGATGTATGGTGTACAAAAGAGTAAAAGACAAAGAAACAGGAAATAATAGACTATCCAAAGAAAGAGGATAAAAACAGAGAAAAGACCAACAAAGAACACAAGAATGTGAAAATACTGAAAAGGTCTTTTTACAAATGACCTTAAAAATGCTTAAGGAGATGAAGGGAAGTACAGAGAAAAAATTATAGGATATCAGGAAAACAATGAATGAACAATATGAGAATCTAAATAAAGAGATAGAAATTTTAAAAAGGAACCAAACAGAACTACTGGAGTTGACCACAGTAACTGAAATAAAAAATGCCCAGGAAAGATTCAAGGGAAGAATGGAGCCAGCAGAAGAAAAAATCAGTGAACCTGAAGACAAAACATTTGAAGTGAGTCAGGCTGAGGAACAGAAAATAAGAAAAAAAAAAAAAGAAATATTAAAACTGAAAGTAGCCTAAGACAGCTACGGGACACCATCTAGTACACCATATATATACACATTGTGGGAGTCCCAGAAGTAGAAGAATGAGAGAAAGGGGCAGAAGGAATAATCAAAGAAATGATGTCAGAACTCCCCAAACTTAGCAAAATACATAAACATGTATATCCAAGAAGCTCAGAGAACACCAAACAGGATAAACTTGAAGAAAACACACCCCACCATAATACATACATTGACTGCACTATAAGGAGAGAGTTCTGAAAACTTCAAAAGAGAAGCACCATATTCCATACAAGAAAAACCCAACAAGATTGAGTCCCGTTTTCCCTTCAGAAATCTAGAAAACAAGAAGGCAGCAGGTTGAAATATTTAAAATACTAAAGGAAAACAACACCAGCCAAGACTTTTATATCTGGCAAAACTCTCTTTTGGTTAATTATAAATGCCGTATTGTTGTATTTTATTTTTTGGTATGCAACTTCATTTCTTCCCACAGGGGCTAAAATGCAAATGCGTAAAAAGTAGTGATAAATCTATGGTTTTTGCATATACAACATACAAAGATATTAGTGGTAAAAAGTAAAAAATAAAAATAGTGGGAGGACAGAAGGATATAGGAAAAGTGTATGAACATGCTTTTGACATTAAGCTGGTAGCAAACCAAACATAATTGCTATGTATCTAGGGGGATAAATTTTAGCCCTATGCTAACCACAAGGAAAATACATGAGAAATACATCTAGATAGAAATGAGAAGGTACTCAATGAGGTATAAAACAAAAAGCAAATAAATATAAACATTGGCTTTAATGGAAATAACGGACCAAAAAAGGTATAAACTTACAAGGCTAAAGAGCAAAATGGCAGAAGAAACACCTGCATTATCAGTACTTTAAATGTAAATAGGTTAAACTCTCCAGTCAAAAGCCAGAGATTGACAGAAGATAAAAAAAAGCATACCCCAACTATATGCTATCTGCAGAAGACTTACACTTAAGGACAAAGATGCAAGTAGGTTGATGGTAAAAGGATGGAAAAATATATATCATGCAAATAATAACTGAAAGAGACTGGGATAGCTATACTATCAAGATAAAATAGACTAAGTAAAAAACAGTTTATATATATATAACCTAACCTTCATCTATACCTCGGTATCCAGTTTTTCAACTTTAGAGTCTTGTAATCACTGAAAATAGCCCCAAATGGCTGTTAATGGGGTCGGGAACTAACCCACCCCAAGACCCAAATTATCATGATGACCCAGACTGGATTTAACCTAAGTGGGCCCACCTGACATGCACAGTAGCTTAAACTTTAACCTACAAGTCACTTATACACCGATCCGCCATTTTCGTTCATACATTGGGTGACTAAGCATGTAATCAATCTGCACGTGCTCAATAATCAGAGTAATTACATCATGTGGGGCCACTGTGCTCATTATCCTAACCCCTGCCCTTCTTTTCTCTAATAAAACTACCTGAATTACTGCAGTTCGGGGAGACAGATTTGGGGCCCTTAGGCTGTCTACTCTCCTACTGTTCACGTAGTATATAAACTCTCTCTTTAAAACACCAGTGTCTCAGGAATTGGTTACTGAGCACTTTAGGCAAAAGAACCCACAGCCCTTACCTGATAACAAACTCAGGGCATGCCCCTCCCTTGGGCACGTCTATGTTAGCCTGTTTAACATGTACTCTCTTTTACTCTTTATTAAACTTTACTACTTATTCCTACTGGCCCTCCTGTCTCTAAATTATTTTAGTGGCAGGAATCCCCATCCCCCAAACCTGGAACAGGGCTCTGCTGGAACCATTGCCAGCCAGACACCTGTTACAACACGATTATTTCAAAATGTAAAACTGACAAGCAATTAATAGCTCTTTAGAAAAGAATAAGTATCCAAACTCCAAACCATCCAAAGGAAAAAAAATATATATATATATATATATATATATATGTATAAAATCTGAAAGATGTTCTAGGTTTCTAGTGCCAGACAGTTCTCAAAATAATGTTAATCGTGATGGTTTCACATGCTCAATCTCAACTAGAAATAAACTTGCTGGACTTTCCTTCAATTACTTTTTAAGAACATCCTTAGATTCAGCAGTGCAATAGCTGAGAACCTGAGCCCCAGCTAAAGCTGCTCTGGCCTATAACCCTTTATTAATTCATCCCAGGAACTGGGACTGAGCCCTGCTTAGGAGCAGAGAGGATGGCATTGTCTTTCCCAGCAAAAGAAGGCTAAGTGCAGGCACTTCACACACAGATATGCTTGTCCAGCTATTCAAAGAAGAGCTGTTTGCCTGCTGCCCAAACAGCAATGTGCCTTTAATTCTGCATACAAAAACCCTAAAGGAGCAATCATTTTTAAGTGCAATTTTACTGCAGAAAGGCCTGAGCCTGCTCTTGTCTGTTTACCAATGTCTGATGGTCTGCAGCATTAGACTGACAGGAGCTGCTATTTCACTCTGGCAGCTGGGGTAGATCTCAGGAGAATAGTTCTCTCTCAATGGGCAACAATAGCAGGGCTATTTCAAGACCTCACTATAGGTTTAAAACTGCTTTTTAACCACACAGATTTATCAATCACTGTTACCAGACAAAGGCCATGGATTCTTTTGCCAGTGCTCAATAACCAATTTCTGAGACACTGGGGTTTCAAACAGAGAGTTTAGTACTAGGTGCATAGTAGGAGAGCAGAAGGGTCTAGCGGCCCAAATCTGTCTCCCCCAGTTTAGGGGGTTCAATGTTTTAAGGATTTAAGCAAGGGGAGATGAGGTCATTTCAAACAGCAAGTTCAAAGCAGAAAAGGAGACAGTGTTATCATTATCATTTCAATAGAATATAAGTTGAAAAGAGGGGAGGCAGAACTATCACTTCAGGACGAAGGTATAAGCCAAAAGGAAGGGAGACAAGTTATATTTCAATAATATAGTCTAGCTGCTAGGATATACAGCTAGTTAATGACTTCAAATTCTTCATTAGCATCAGGGCTTTTGCCCTATAAGAAAATGACCAAAAGGGAGTAACAGCTCTTTCAGTCACAAAGGCACAAGATAAGGATTTTACAATCATTTCAGGTATCAGGGCAGCTGAACTATAGCTTAGGGATTACAGGTATTCCCTTCTGTCTACTCCAACATACCAGAAAGCAAAAAGGAATATGATTAGTAATCGAAATCATTCCTTAAATTCTGATTTCTCAGTTATATCACCATGGAATATCTTCTTTTAAGTTTGTGCTGGTCTGTAGAATCCCTAGACATTTACAAGTAGGCTGGCTCACTGGAAAGGTTAGTACTTCTTGCCAGACAGCTAACTGAAGTGACTCATTCAGGGTTACATTTCACAATAAAGGTGGAGACTACTCTAAAAGATTTTAGGTCATTTTACAAAACCCATTATAAGTGAATATATCTCAACATCTTAATGAATTTTGTTCAAAATAGTTCCTTTGGTTTACATGCAATTTCAAAATTATTAAAATATTTTCTTTTTTTCTCTCTCTTTGAGATGTTGATGTACAATCACATATACACGCAGAGGAAATGTAATATTACCGCTTTGGTATTCCATAGAAACATTAGCAAATTCTTTGTATTTTATAAGGACTTTCATTTCTCTGTAGAGTTGAATTTTTTCCAATAAGCATGTATTACAGAAGATACCTTCACTTAGTGATATTTTTATCTTCAATCGAAGAAACTGCTGTATTTTCTGAGAATCCTGGAGTCTATGATAAAAAATTAGCCAGAACCTTCAGCCTAGTAAAGGTTGAATTTTAATCTCCATAGCTGGACAGCTGAAGCTCTCCTTTTTGCATATGAATTAGGTTTAGCCTCTCATCGTTCTACCTTATGGTGTTACCATTCACAGATGGTTACTCCAGGGATGGGTGCATTTAGGTAACAGTTTGAAATGCCCCTGGGTAATAAAGATTGTAAATAATTGCTTGTGCCTTTGAAATAATGTAATGAGACTGTTAGTGGCCTATGGGGTACAGCTGTAGACCAAATCCACATTTGTTTTTAAGAACCCTGTCTGTGCTATGAATTAAAGTAATTTAAAACTATGTTGATTATCTGAGAAAAAAAATAAATTGCATTCAAGATTCTGGATTTCTTAAAATTTACATTCTGGATTTTTAAAACACAGTTTATAAGGAGATGGCAGCATTTCAGATTAGAAAAGCAAAAGGGCTGACTAAGAGATGCTCACTACCTTCCTGACTGCAGAAACAAAATGAGGCGAAATGTCTGAATTAGAGAAAAAACTGAAGTGGGATCGTTTTACTGCATCAAGTAAGAGTAACTGCCCATCAGTACAGACATTATTTAATGTCATTATTAATACAGTATAATTAAGTTGTATTTGGAGTACCAGGCTATATTAAATTGTAGGCAGGGTACTGAAGACTGTCTCTATCATAAGAAACTAAAAATCAACTCAAGTGGAAAAGATTTCATGCAGACAGTGTTACCGGACAAAGGCCGTGGATTCTTTTGCCCAGCGTGCACAATACCCAATTCCTGAGACACCAGGGTTTCAAAGAGAGTAATAATTTATTTCTAGGTGCATAGTAGAAGAGCAGATGGCCCACTGGCCCAAAATCTGTCTCCTGGAGTTTAGAGGGTTCAAGGTTTTAAGGGTTTTAGCAAGGGGAGATGAGGTCATTACAATTTCAAATAGCAAGTTCTAAGCAGAAAAGGAGACAGGTTATCATTATCATTTCAACAGGAGAACATAATCAGAAGGGAGGGGAGGCAGGGCTATCACTTCAGTAGTAAAGGTGTAAGCCAAAAGGAAAGGAGACAAGTTATCTCTCAAGAACAGAGTCTAGCCAAAGGTTTACAAATGTCAGGGGGTCCAACTAGTTAGAGGCTAGCTTCAAATTCTTATTTAGTCATAGGGCCTTTGCCTTAGAAGAAAATTACCAGATAAAGGGAGAAACAGCTCTTACAGTCACAAAGCCACCAGATAGGGGCTTTTACAATCATTTCAGGTATCAGGGTAGCTGAATTATAGTTTATGAATTTTGGGTATTCCCCTCTGTCTACTCCAATATACCAGAAAACCAAAAGGAAGATGATTCAGTAATCAAAATCATCCCTTAAATCCTAATTTCTCAATTATAACAAGGCAGTATATAATCAAGCATCAGATTATAAGCAGTAAAGACTATAAGAACATGGGAATTTAGGGGAAAACAAGAACATGAGCTACGTTCATTGGTTATGGGTGGTGAGAAAGTGACTCTTGAGGGAAGTCAAGGAAGAGCTATGATGATGAGGCCAGCAAAGTCACAGAACTGAAAATGAATATGGTAGCTAAAGGAAACCCTGATCTGCCTGGAGTTCAGGGTTCTCACAGGGGAAGGTGAGCCTCGAATGCCAGGCTGAGGAGCTTGACTTGAACCTGATGGGCTTGAGGAAGCAGCTGGCAAAAGGAGGGATTTAAGCGGCATTTAAGGGACTAATCCAACAGCAGTGAGTACCATGGACTGCAAGGAAGACAAGTGCTTAGCCAAGTGCACATACTGGAATCACCTAGGAAACTTTTTTACTCTAGAATTTATTTTTCAACTTTTTTAAAATTCAAGAAATTCTGGTTGTAATGGAGATCAAGAGTTGTACATTTTGAGTATTCTCAAATAATTCTGGTGTGATTCCTGGTTGCAAACCACTGAACCAGAGGTTAAAAAAAAAAAAGAAAAAAGAAGCAAATCCTCTTAGAATTCCTTACAAGAACATTGAAGAAGGCATTCTAGCAAGAATTTGGTCATCTTGGTAGGAAACGAGTGGAAGGAATTATTCCTAAAGTCACTGAAAAGGAAAATTCAACTGGACTTGGCAATGGTACTCAATGAAAGAAGGTGTCAGGATGAGTTGACCTTACTGAGGTAATTATGCTGGCACTGATAAAATTATGGGTAAGCTACTAATTGTGGGATATGCAGCACTGAGTTGTCACTCAAATTCCAACTGTGTCTAAAAAGAAAAGATTATATGGGAGGTTAGGGCTGGAAGTGTGCTTCATCAGCTCCAAGGCATTGGATAAACTTGTGAAAAAGGAAAAGGGCAGAGGCCAATGACTGAACCTGGGCCCTATTCATAGGGTAAGGAGATAAGGATGGTTCAGGGAACTTTGAGGCAAAGGGGTAAGAGGAGAATAAGGAGAAGAGAATGTTGTGGAAGCACAGAGGAGGAGGAAGTAATAGAAAATCATTAAATTTTTTGCAGAATATTATTGCCTTTGTATAAAATAAGGTCCACGGTGAATGTGGAGAAGTCCAACAATGAAACTTAGAGTATAGTGAGTCTTGAATTCCCTACTAACTTCAAGCATTAGGGATCTGATAAACGTCATAACTGATTTAATGTTCTTGGATGTCCTCTTCTGTCAGGTGCGTCCTGCTGACCCAGCAGTTTTGCTAAAGCCCTTGGAATGTAACTGAGCAATCCTCACTCAGATCAGGTTTTAGATAAGAAATAAATCTAACCAGATGTTACTATGCTTTCTTTCACTAGATTACTGCTAAAGTAAGCTTATTCATCCCATACAAAAAAAAATTTAGAATATTTACCTACAAAAATAACTGCACA
The DNA here is from genome assembly GCA_004026745.1 of Myrmecophaga tridactyla. Taxonomy (NCBI): domain Eukaryota; kingdom Metazoa; phylum Chordata; class Mammalia; order Pilosa; family Myrmecophagidae; genus Myrmecophaga; species Myrmecophaga tridactyla. The sequence continues at coordinate 61,591 of PVIY010002449.1, forward strand.
AACAGAAGAATGTTTCTGAATGTTGCTCAAATATCTGTTTTCTCATGATTGGACCCCAGCAGTCACGTTTTCACTAGATGAAGCTGTCTCCTTGGTGACAGCAGAATGAATCAGCCTGTGAACACCTGATCCTAGCTGTGTCAATACACTTATCTGTCCCTGGCTAATGGAGCTGGAACTTAAAAACACTAGTCTCCACTGAACTACTTAAACTGAAGACATGTACCTTCAGGAACTGCAGAGTTTCCATCTTCTCCCATGGTCAAAGGGAAGTAGAAAAAGGCAAATGGAGGAAGGGAAGAAAAAACAAATGTGCAGACAGAGGCAAGGATGCCATTTGACCTCAAGAGTGCAAACTCGACTATTTCTCCCTCTATGATCAGTGCCCTCTGACTCAGTTCTGTCACTACTCGATATGAAGTAACCATATTGTACAGGTAGAAGCCTAAAGATACCTGGAAAAATGATTTTCAATTCATCTCATCTTGCATTAAATACTGTGCAGTTCCTTGTACTTGGTATGTATGTGCATGTCTCCAAATTAACAGCAATGAAAAATGTAAGTGATTTAGACAATGCCATTTCATAATCCAATAAAAATATTGTATCCGAGTAATTATAAGATATACCTGGTGAGCAGACAGGCACAGAGCCAGAGTGTCAAGAACAGTGAGAAGGCTCTCCAGCCAACTCAACAAGCAAACTCACCACCCTCCCCCTGTCTACGTGGGACATGACTCCCAGGGGTGTGGACCTAACTGGCAACGTGGGACAGAAATCCTAGAATGAGCTGAGACTCAGCATCAAGGGATTGAGAAAACCCCTAGAACGAGCTGAGACTCAGCATCAAGGGATTGAGAAAATCTTCACGACCAAAAGCGGGAAGAGTGAAATGAGACAAAATAAAGTGTCAATGTCAGAGTCGAGAGGTTATCCTGGAGGTTATTCTTACGCATTAAGTAAATATCACCTTGTTAGTCCAGATGTCATGGAGAGGCTGGAGGGAACTGCTTGAAAATGTAGGGCTGTGTTCCAGTAGCCGCGTTTCTTAAAGATGATTGTATAATGATATAGCTTTCACAATGTGACTGTGTGATTGTGAAAACCTTGTGTCTGATGCTCCATTTATCTACCTTGTCAACAGATGAGTAGAACATATGGAATAAAAATCAACAATAGGGGGAACAATGTTAAAATAAATTTAGTTTGAAATACTAGTGATCAATGAAAAGGAGGGGTAAGGGGTATGGTATGTATAAAATTTTTTTCTGTTTTCTTTTTATTTCTTTTTCTGAATAGATGCAAATGTTCCAAGAAATGATCATGATGATGAATATGCAACTATGTGATGATATTGTGAATTACTGATTATATATGTAGAACAGAATGATCAAAAGTTAAGAATGTCTGCATTTGTTTGGTTTTTTTGGTATTTAAAAAAATAAATAAAAGAACAGTGAGAAGGATTGTAAGGGTACAGAGACCACCCAAGAAAGAAGTACATGATTCTCCACTAGTGAAATCTGTTGAAGCTCCATTACACAGCTGCACCTTCATATGAGGAAATCTGAAGAAGCTGGGAACCTGTATTTTTATCTGAGAGCATGCTATATTGCCTCTTGCTTTGTACAGAAATTTCTGGCATAAATTCATAAATCTCTGTATTCTTTAACCGCAAAGAAATCATATATCTTTAAGCAATTGTATGTGTTCTCATACAAAAGACTCCAAAACTCCCATAACCATCTTTTTTGATGCCCACATATAAGACATAAGCCAGTACATCCTACTTTTTTTTTTTTTTTTTGGCCCATGGAGTATTTGCTGAAATGCGAAGATTCCCAAGAACTGCTGAGAAGCTCAGCAGTTTATATTAAGATTTCAACAGGGAAATGTTCAGACAAAAGAATCAAGGAATTCATCACGAGTCTTGTCTGCCTTCTTTTACCCACAGAAGAGGGTTTTCTCTTTAAATTAGTGTCTCTGAGTAACAGCCTGTACATTCTCATGTATTTCATAAGATACTAGAGTATCATACAACTACAATTAGTTGTCCATGGATGAACCCAAAGCCCTTGTATCAAGGTGGGCAAATCTGCACTGCATAACTTCACAGGTGCCATTTCCATCACTGCACTGTGTAACACAGCAGCCTTGGAAATTACTTATCTACAGGGTGGGAAAAGCAAGGCCATGAATTCAAAGAGTATGTTAATAAGCAATATATTTGTTCAGCTATAGAGAAGCATCTTACCTGGGTATCCTCTCAGATGGTCATTCTCTCTGCCCAACCCCCAAGCCCAGTTCTTTTAAATCCCTGTCTTCATTCCAGTTGTCCATCTAAAATTGATGGGGCTTTTCCTAAAATCTCCCTGCTTCCTGTCTCTACAAAGCAAGCTCAGGTTAAATTCTCATAGTCAAGAAAGCATGTACTTTCTTTCTTATATCCCTAAATAAAAATGACTTAGCAGCACCATTAGGGAATCCCAAACTGGTTACTCTCTCTTCTGAGGACCACATGATAAGAATTCTCCCAAATCAGACAGGGTCAAGTTTTTTGTTAAGTCTTGTTCCACATCCTTTTAACTCTGACACTGATGTTCTTTTCCTTAGTTCACCTAAGTTCTCTAAAGCTTCACCATCTCCTCAGATCATCTTTTGGCGATCCTTTGTCCAGAGAAAATCTTTATCATTGAGCAACACTGAATCCAAAATTACCCAATATCTTGAGGTAGTTCATAAGTTTAACCTCAGTATTGTTGCTGTATAACTTCATGAATTTATGTATATCATTTTATGAGTTTATATGCATCATTTTATGGATTTACGTACTCTCAAAAATATGTAAAAACATACTTTCTAAAAGGTAGTGAAACAAAATGTCTGCTGCATCTGCTTCAGTCATGTCCAGGCATGCCCGGGTATGTCTTTTGTTTGAAATGTAGGCATTTCAAACAAAACAAATCAGATAAGGGCCAGTGTTTACAGCCCATTCCCATAGTAATTCCCACCCTGCTTGCTAGCCTATATAATCTGGATACAAAGACTATTCAGGGTTCAGACTTTGGAGAGGAGTCCTCTGGGTCTGCCATGGCAATAAGTTTCGTCCACTTCTCAAGGCTCCAGTGCTTTCTTGAGCAGTGTTCAGAATTCTCCCTACTTTAAACTACGTTTCTTGCATGTTAGGAGCATTACGGTTTCTTTTTCAGAATACTTGGCTGCATAGAAATGACCTGTCCCATGTATTCAGCACAAAGAGACACAATACATTGTGGGAACAATCCATGAAATGTTTACAAATGACCATTTACTCATTTCACATTAGCTAATACTTGCTTCACAGCTTTACAATTACAAAATTAAGTCTTACACATTAAATTTTGCCATTTTTAGAAAAATAACAGCAATTTGTGAAAGCTCCCAGTGGAAGGCCTGATGGTCATATAGAGGTTTTCACAAGGTCTCTGCCTGCCTGCTAAGAGACCTTACTAGAGAGCATAACTTGGGTGAATTTGGCATGATGCAGGTCATGACTCAAGGCTTTGGAAACTTTATCCCTTTCCAGGTTCATTCAGGCTCAAGGATGCTCTTACAATGTGAATTAACCCCACAGAAGACTAATGCACAAAACCAAGATACACATATATCTCACAGTAAGAATAATATATTGCCAAGAGGTCAGAAGAAGACATCAGTAGAAGGTCACTTTCTCTCCACAAAGGGAAGCTCTGCAGCCAGCCCATTTGCCAGGCGCCTGTTGGAGGAATATGGAATCGGAATCCACATGAGATTTGCCTGGGTAGAATACAACTGCATCGAGCCTTGAAAACCTACTACATCTGTTTCCACATTTTAATCTTATCAGGAAAAGTAACCACCACAGAGGCCAGGCAGGGTACCCACCCCTGCTAAGTGCTTGGATGGACACATCCAACATCTGTGTCTCAGATTCTCTTATTCTCTGCTTCCCTCTTTAAACAACCCCCTTCTGATTGCTGTAGTCTTGATATATAGGTAGTTATGTTTTTCTTAAGATTATAGTCACTTACGCTGATCTGGAGCCATTCTGTCTCTTTGAGATTCTCCTTTTCTACTCTAATCCTTTAAGTATTTATTATTTCTTACTTCAAAACATGTAGCAGGCACTTCATTTTCACATGCATTTACTTCCTGCCCACACTAGCTAAACACCGGGTACTGATTCACATTTTTAGAAAACATGAAAAAAAATTTAAATTTATCCCCATAAAGACTGAAGAGAGTATTCCTAAAGCAGATGTTAAAAAACAAAAAATAGAATGAGCAGTCAGATGAATAATGAACTTGGATGATTCTAATCACAAATCATTTACACTCAAATGGTAAATCTTAAATACCAATAAGTAAGAATTTTAATGGTTCAGTAATGAATCAGATATATAAAATGGTAGCCAAGGGAAAACAAAACAAAATAAAACTACCACTCAAATATCCTTTCAATGAAATGAGATCTGTGGATTTTAGAATTCAGAATTTTCTGCTTTTGTTCCTGTGAACCTCTCAAACTAGCAGCTCCTTTACAGCCCTGATATTACTTGACCTCTGGACAATATTTGTCTCTTTAATTCTTTTTTAAAATTATAATTATAATTGTAGCATTTTTTGATGTACTTTATTTTTTAGAGCAGTTGTTGGTATATAGAAACTTACACAGAAAGTACAGAGTTTCCCTTGGACCCCCATGCACACCGCACTAAAATAATTTTACCATTATTAACATTTTGCATTAGTGTGGTACCTTTGATACAATTGATGAACTAATATTATATTAATGGAAGCCCCTAGTTCACATTAGGATTCACTCTGAGTTGGACAGTTTTTATTTTTATGGTATCATATACACAACAAAAATTTCTCATTTTAACTACTTTCAAGTACACAATTCAGTGGTGTTAAATGCATTCACATGTTGTACTACCAATACCACTATCCATTACCAAAATTTTTCCATCACCCCAAAAGAAAGTTCGCACCAATTAAGCAATAACTCTTCAAACCCCACCCCCACTCCTGGTAGCCTGTAATGTACTGCAAAGTCTGTGAAGTTACATATTCTAGTTATTTCAGATAAACGGGATCATATACCATCTGTCCTTTTGTATCTGACTTATTTCATTCAATTTGATGTCTTCAAAGTTAATCCAGGCTGTAGTATGCATCAGAATTTATTCCTTTTTACAGCTGAATGATATTTCATTGTATGTACATACCATATTGTGTTTATCCATTCATCCATTGTCCACTGAAGGACACTTGGGTTGCTTCTACCCTTTGGCTGTTATGAATAATGCTACTATAAACATTGGTATATAAATATTTGTCAAGTCTCTGCTTTTAATTCTCCTTCTTATAAACCTAGGAAAGGAATTGTCAGGTCATATGGTAATTCTATACTTAACTTTCTGGGGAACCACCAAACTATTTTTCACAACAGCAGCACCACTTCACATTCCCACCAAGAATGAATAAGGGTTCCTATTTCTTTGCATTCTTGTCAGCATATTCTTTCACTTTCTTTTTTTTAGTAATAGCCATTCTTGTATGAAGTGGTATCTCATTTTGGTCTTGATTTGCATTTCCCTAACAGGTAATGATGCTAAGCATCTTTTCACATGCTTTTTGGCCATCTGTATATCTTCTTTGGAGAAATGTCTATTCAAGTCCTTGTTTTTTTGTGGGTTTTTTTGCTTGAAACTTCTTTATTATAGGATGATGTTTCTGGGGCAATTTGTCATGTACTACAGAAGCCCTAATTTATGGTTTCATGAAGAGTATTTTCCTTCATATAAATTTTTACGGATTAAGCCAGTGGAAAGATGTCACAACAGGTGAGAACTCAGTCGCTGTGGAGACAATGGCAGACCAGCAGGGATGAGGTATATGTAGGGGCTGTCAGCCATGCACCCAATGAGAAAGAATACCTTTCCCAAGCACACCTTGGGAAACTGCGTCTCTGACACAGCATGGTCATATATAAGTTCTAACAGGTTCTTTCCCTTTGTGAAATGCAGCACTTGCCCCAACTCCAGGGAAGAGTATTCCAGATTGCTCACCAACTACAGTTGGGATCATATCTCTGCACCCACTCTGCCCCATAGACAGAGACTGCTCACACGTTCCTCTTGGCACACAGGAAACTACCCCATTTGTAGAAATCAAGGTTAAGTTCCCTTATAGTCGGATAAACACCTCAGTCCTAGAGATAAGAATCTGGACCAGAGGCAAATAATGATCAGAACTTTAGGAATAAAGAGAAAGGGTCTCCAGGCTGGAGAGTGGGTACAGAGCTGTGTGGTTAGTGGACTATCACTTCCCCAGGCTGTGGTTCCAAGGACATCTCTGAAAGCAGGCTGTTCTAGTTTGCTAGCTGTCGGAATGCAACACACCAGAGTCAGATTGGCTTTTAATAAAAGGGGATTTATTTCATTAGTTCTTGAGAGGAAAGCAGCTAACTTTCGACTGAGGTTCTTTCTTATGTGGGAAAGCACAGGGTGATCTCTGCTGGCCTTCTCTACAGGCCTCTGGGTTCCAACAACTTTCCCGGGGGTGATTTCTTTCTGCATCTCCAAGGCCCTGGACTGAGCTGCAAGTGCGGTGATGAGGTATACTGAGCTGCTTGGGCTGTGCTACATTGTGCGCTCTCATTTAAGCACTAGCCAATTAAGTCAAACATCACTCATTGCAGCAGGCACGCTTCCTAGCTGACTGCAGATGTAATCAGCAACAGATGAGGTTCACATACCACTGGCTCATGGCCACAGCAACAGAACAAGGTGCCTTCACCTGGACAAGTTGACAACTGAATCTAACTACCACACAGCCCCAGTTCTGGCAGGAGGGCACAGTCCCAGTTTGGGTCTAAGGAGAGCTACTCTTCCATGGTCTGCACTGGGCCTCCTGTAGAGACCTGAAGTGATCCTGGGGGACTCATGCCCGTAGGCTGGTTTGACTCTGTACTTGGAGAGTTTGTCAAACATGTTTTCTAGCTTCAAGGCCACATGTTCCTTCTGCTCTTTGGACATGCCCTCCAAGGGGTTGGGCAGACCCTTCCACCCAACTGGCCACCAGCTTTATGCTGGTCCTGGCTTTCTTGTACTTCTGTGTCCTTTGCCTTGCCTTCTGAGTACTATCCTCATCCAGCCCCCTCCACAAAACCTCACGTAGCCAGGAGGCCAGAAGAGTTCCCACAGTCCATGTACCTGATGAAGCAGGCACTCTCTGAGCACAGAACGAACAGGAACCAGGAACTCAACCACTACCCTCTTGATAGTCTTGTCCAGGTGAGTCATGAGGCAGACCACCTTGCTCAGTAAAGGGTCCCCACCTCCAGCCAGGTTCTCACACCCCACAGTGGGGACAGCACCTGGGCCTTCAGGCACTTCCTGGAGGAGATGAGGGAAGCACACTCTCAACATGCTTAGCACGGGCGCCATGCTGTCCTTCAGTTTGATCGTCTATCTGGTCAGGAAACTGAGGTACACATGGACCACATCCACACATTCACTACCATGAACTCGAGGGAATCCACCTGTGGCTCCAGGATGAACAGAACGTCTGGACACTTGAGGGCAAGTTCCCCAGGAGGTGCACCGTGTGGTCGTGGAATGCCTAAGTAGGTTCTCCAGCAGCAGCGACCATCACACAGTGCTACAGAAGGTTCCCCAAGTGTTGGTAAAAGGAAGCATCCTCCTGGTCCACAACCTTCTTGATAGAGCACACTGAGAATGTTCAGATTTCTGAGGAGGAAGGAGATTGGGGACTCTCTCTTGGGGGCCATCCTCAACATCAGCTCCAGTGTGTCAGTCAGCAGGCACACCCCCTGCAGCCCCTCAAACAGCTGCTGGCCCATGAAGAGGAGCCATACCTCAAACAACTAGAGGTCACACCAGGAGCACCCCGTGCACGCCGCATGCCTCACCACCAGGCCAAACCACTGGCACGAAGCTGCACAGGCACATGAGGAAAACTTGAGCACAATCCCCATTCCCAAGTCCAGGGGCTTGGGAGCACCCCTCGGAGGCAAAGATGCCAGAATGGCAGCCCAGGGCCTGCAGGCTCTGGTGGCTGGTGAACAGGTCCAGGCAGCTGCAGTCCCTGGACAAGCTGTGGACACTCTGCAGCCAGGTGACAAAGTGGGAGGGTGGCAACCTCACTCCTAGGAGAGGGGAAGATCTATCAGTTTCTTCCTGTCCCCCTGCTGGGCATCACTGAACATGAAGTTCTGGAAATTTTCCCGATTGTACACCTGCAAAGCCTACACAATCATGTCCTCCTCCTCTGTCTTCATGTCATCCACCACTGCCCAGGACTCCCTGGCACCCAGGGACACTCCAGAAAGCTCTGACCACTGGGCACGAGGGACCTTGCTCGTGGTGCCATCTGCGTCCAGCCTGAGTCTGGCTCCACACTGGCTGGGGATGGCACATATTTTACTGTTGAGTTGTGGTGTCTCTTGTTCATGAAATGTTTCCCAGTTTGCTTCCCATGCACCACACTCCTGCCTCTCTTACTACAACTTTTCACTTTCTTCATGGTACCTGTTCTACTTTGCTAGCTGCCGAAATGCAATATACCAGAAACAGAGTGGTTTTTAGAAAGATGACTCTACTAAGTTACAAGTTTATCATTTTAAGGCCATGAAAATGTCCCAATTAAAGCAAGTCTACAAAAATGTCCAATCTCAGGGATCCAGGGAAGGATACCTTGATTCAAGAAGGCCAATGAAGTTCTGGGTTTCTCTCTCAGGTGGAAAGACACATGGCAAACAGGGTGTCATCTGCTAGCTTCCTCTCCAGGCCTCCTGCTCCACGAAGTTCCCTAGAGGCATTTTCCTTTTCCAGCTCCAAAGGTCACTTGCTGGTGGACTCTGCTTCTCATAGCTATGTCATTCTCTGTTCTCTCAGAATCTCCCACTTTCTCTAAAACTTTCCTCTTTTATAGGATTCCAGTAAACTAATCAAGACCCACCCCAATGGGTGGAGTCACATCTCCATCTAATCAAGTTTAATACCCACTCCTGATTGAGACACATCTCCATGGACTATATCTAATTATGGACTCCATAATCTAATTAAAGTTCCCAACATACAGTACTGAACAGGGATTAGAAGAAACCATTGCTCTCACAAGACTGTTTAGGATTAAAAATTGCTTTTTATAGGGTACATAAATCCTTTCAAACCAGCACAGCACCCTTTTCTTCTGCTGCTCCAAAATGCTGATGCTCCACAGACATCCGTAGCCCTTCTCCTTTCTTCCTGTACTTTAATTTCATTCACTCATCCAACTTCAAGAACTACTTAGATAAAATTATTTGAAACTAAAGAAAACACACAACCAGAACCAGACCCATATTAATGGTTCTTTGTTGCTAATTTGCTTGTTTTTTTTTCACTAGTCAGTCCTGAGATTCAGAACTATATTTGCACCTGACTACTCAGTGTCTCCATTCCAACCTCTTATAAGTCCCTTAAATTCCACCTGTTCAAAACACAATTGAGAAAAATCTCAAACCTTTTCTCCGTATTTTTCATTTTGGATAATGGCAACTGATCTACCTTTCCCAAATGAAAATCGGGAAACCATCATGGATGGGAGGCACCAATGTAAAATAGTGACTGATGTGACAGTAATTAAGAATAATGTGTAAGGGGTACAAGGTAGTTCAGTGGTAGAATTCTCACCTACTATGTGGGAGACCCAGGTTTGATTCCAGGTCCATGTACTTCCCAAAAAACAAACAAACAAGCAAAACAAACAAAAATTCAACAAATGGTGCTGCAATAATGGAATACTCACATGGAAAAATAATGAAATGTTACCCCGCCACACAGCATAGAAAAAAAAAGAATAATGTGCAAAAAGAAAACTGTGAGGTTGGCTGCTAAACAATCTTTGGAATTAACTGTTAATTTATGCTGATGGTATAAGGAAGAAGAGTGAGAGAATAAATCAGTTATGAGAGATCCTTTATTTGTATGTACACGTTTGTAATTATCAACATGGAAACTTGATTAATCCCATTTTCCACACTAAATTCTAAGTTCTCTGAGTTCAGAACCCATACCTATTTCACTCATTTTTGTATCCCTAGCACCTAAGAATAGTGCCTTACATGTACAGTAGATACTCAATAAACATTAGCTGGATCATGGTTACTAATACCTAATTGGCCAATAACACAAGTGAATTCTAATATGATTTGTCTATTAAGATCAAAATAGACCTACAGAATGCCAACAGACAATACTAGTCTCCACCACCACACAAACAAAAAAATGCCAGTAGAATGGTTAAAACTTCCTCAGCCTATCTGTTGAATCTTCAGCTTATCATTTGGCCAGAAACTTCTCTACCTCACTAGGTGAAAGTCCCTGAATATACAGTGATTTTCACTTCAGCAAAGTTAAACTGGCTTTGAGGGCCATTTATTATTTTTAAAGTCCCCTTCCAAAGATTAAACAAGCCTAAAAGTGTCTCTGGTATCAAATTTCTGGACATCAATTGATCAGGAAGGTATGAGACAGTGAAATAAGTCTAATCAAGATCTTTGGACTTGAAAAGAAGAACCAAGGGAAAGGAACTTCTTTAAAAGCATTCTACCCCCTGAAGGAGAAGTTGACTCACAAATCTCTATCACTAAAAGCTGGCAACTCAAACGGGGTTAAGGCAAATATTAATATGAATTATTTACGTACAAGGATGCTTGTTTATGTTGGTAAATGAATTGTCATGACATATATAGAGAAAACAGAAATCTGCTTCTTCTGGCACTTTGTCCTAAGCCTTTCTCCTTAAGACCCTACAGTTACAGAAATAATAGTCACTCTAGCCTTTAAAACAAAAGGAAAAAACCTTTCTTTTTCTCCTCATGATTTCAATGGTGCTTCCCCAGGTGCACAGAATGCGCAAATTTAGCATTACTACTCTTTTACTTCAGAAGCAAAAACCGTGAACCTGTATGAATCCAGTACTAAGTGCTAAAATATGCAGAAATAATATGGCATAGTGGTAATGATTAAAACACTGACAAAAACTGAAAAGACTATTGCATTCAAGGAAACAGGTCTTCCGAGATAGCAGCCAGTGGCACTTGCTTCCACTCATACTAATGTCCATCAAGGTAAGTGGATGATCTGACATTTGAATACAATAGAAGAGAACTCTGAGCTCTGAGGTGACTGCTAATGCAGGCGAGGGGGTTAAGGGGTGAGGGAGAAAAGGTAATTCTGAGAAATGTGGATTAATATTTGAACCTTAGTCTTTATAAAGGGAACAAGAGCTTAGCTTGCTATATAAAAGGTTTCAGTAGAGAATAGATTTTTTTTTTGCATCATCATGCACAAGGATAGAAATTAACCTGCCTTGATTTATGAAAGCAATTACCAAGTGCTGTTAACATAAGTGGATTCATTTCACCTGTAATGTCTTCTGGCAATTCTTCATTTAGCCTGGATGAAGTCAGGGGATTTGACAAAATGTTTCTTATATCTAAGAAGGTGTATTTTGCTGGTTTAAACCAGAATCTTTAGCATTTCTACCCACTATAGATTTATACCTCTTATACGTTCCTTAATACTTTAGGGGCAACATTTTCATGAGTAGGAAAGGAGAAATATCAGATTTTGTTAGCAAAAAAAAGTATTTTTTTCTATTTTGTTATACTGATATTTATTTACCCTGGGAAGAATAACTTATAAACTCAAGCCTCGATATATGAACTACATAAGGTTCAAAGATGGTCACAACAACGCATTTATATTTAAAGTTATGCCAGATTAAATTGCTAATTGTGAAAGACAAAAATTATATATAAGACCTCAGAGCAGGGAAAATTTTCTTAAGACGACATGGAAATATATGAACAACAAAGAAAAAAACTGATAAATTCAATAACTTAATTACATTAAAATTGGGAATTTTAGCAAAGGACACCACAAAAAGAGTGAAAAGACAAGCCACTGGGTAAGAAAAGATGTTTGCAACAGGTAAAAAATAATAAAGAACTAGGATCTATACTCTCTATATAGAACTCTTATACATCAATTTAAAAAAGACAGCATAATATTTTAAATAGCTAAAGTTTTAAGCCATCAGAGAACATAAGTTAAATTATATCTACAGTTAATAGTACAATTATAAAAATGTGCTTTCATCACGTGTAACAAATGTACCACACCAATGCAAGGTGTTAATAACAGGTAGTTGTATGGGAATCCTTAATTTTATGCATAATTGTTCCATAAACCCACACCTCTCTAAAATTAAAAAAAAAGATATGAATTTCATAAAATAAAAAATCCAAACAAGTATTTTAAAAGTTATTCAACCTCATTAGTAATCAGGGAAATGCAAATGCTAACACAATGAAGATACCCCTGTACACTCACCAAATTAGCACAACGCTTAATCTGATGATTCCCAGTGATGTGAGGATAGAGGAAAGAGAATTCTCATACACTGCTAGTAGGTATATAAATTGGTATGATTACTTTGGAAAACACACTGAGGTCATAGGCACAGCCTGCTGCCCAGCAATTCCACTCCAAAATTCATGAGCATGTGCACCAAGTTTAAGCACAAAATGTTCGCAACAGCACTACTCATAGCAGCCCAAGCAGTGAAAGCAATACCAAAGTCCATCTACTGAAGAGTGGATAATAAATTGTGGCATAGTCATACAATGGGACTATACATTAACAAATGAAAGATCTGCTGCATGCAAGGACATGAAGAATTTCACCAAAAAACGTTAAGCAAAAGAAGTAAGGCATGAAAAAAAACATATACAACACAATTCCATTCATGTAAAACAGACAAAACTAAACCACATGTAGCAAAACTATAAAGAAAATCAAGAAAGTGATTATGACAAATTTAAGAATAATGATGTCAGTGAATGAGAGAGTTAAAACAGAGTCAAAGGCTACTCTGGAGACTACTCTTATGCAAGCTTCAGCTAGATATTGCCATTTACCATAGTTTGCCAAACCCCAACCAAAACCATTCCCGTCAAAGCTAAAGAACACCTAAGGCTTTATCTGAGATTCTACAAAGTTCCATGCACTGTGATTACTTTCCAGAAAACTACAACCTCCAAATGGGTTCCTAGACCAGATTAGCCTGACACCCAGAGGGCCCAGCCTCTCCAGAACATCAGAAAGTTGTATCCCCAATCCATATTATCAACAGCCCGTGCAACATGAGAAAGTTAGAATGGGCAGAGCCCAAACACCCCTAAAGATAGGGAGAAGGATCAAAGGAGAAAGAGGAGTTATAACAGAGAAGAGAAGATTTAACAAATGAGTATGACTGCTAGATAATTATATTGATATTTCTTTTAAGTCTCTAGATTCTTGAAACAGCTACAAGGAAAAACCTAAAACTGTGGAACTATAACCCATATCAAACTCAGAAATCTGTTCTATAACTACTTGTTATAATGTACTTTGAAATGTATTGGTTTTTTTTGTATATATGTTATATTTCACAATTTAAAAATGTTTTTTTTAATAAAGAATGATGATGATTTGGCAGGAGAAGGGGCAGGTGCAAAAATAAAGGGGCACTCAGGTAGTTCACAATATTCTATTCTCTTCACCTCGGTGTGGCTACATGGGTGGTTGCTTTATAGTATTTCTTAGACTGTACATTCATGTCTGTGAACTTCTCCATATACATAATATATTTCACAATTTTAGATGTTAAGAAAAGATTATGCAGGCATATAAGCATAGATATTATAGAAATAGAATGATGTAACCTGGAAATGAATGCCATAAAAAGTGAATCATAGGCTTCTTTGGTTAGTGGCCTTTCTTCAAACCTAAAAAGAAAGTCTATTCTTTGTTACCATGAACAAGAACGGCACTATTACAATGGCAATAAATGCTTTAAGATTATTTGTTTTGTGGATATTTGTACCTCTTTGCACATTTTTAGCTCCTCATAGTTTTAAATGCTTTTATTTCATCCTTCCCAATCTTATTAGGCACACATGACAAATGTTATCTCTGTTTTACAAGTGAGGAACTGCAGCCAGATCTCAGGGTCCCTGTGGAGCACCGGCAGGTTCACTATACACAACTGTGCAAGGTGTGTGGTTCTGGGAACATATGGCCACATGGGCCAGACCTGGCACAGGATATTAGGTGCAACTGTAAATTCACTTGACAAAATAGATCCTGGAGTGCCACTCTGTGCACAACACTGCACTTGCTACTGGAGCTGGAACAGCAAACAAAGTAGACATCGTCTTTCTGTATCCAAAGGGGTAGGCTTGAACAGATGATTATACAATCACTAAATCACATTTGCATTAAGCACCACAAAATGTTCAAAGTCCTTGGAACTTCAAGAATGATTAATGAGGGAGTGTGGCAAACAAAAGATCAGGGAAGACTCCTCTGAGGAGGAATATCTGAATTGAACTCTAATGCATGGGGGTCTGCCCTGGAACTACTTGTTGACGAGTGCTCTCAAAATTAGTGCTTTTTTCTTTCTTTGCTTTGTATATATGTTATATTACACAATTTAAAAAAAATTTAAAGAATGTATGGGGGTGCACAGGTGGTTCAGTGATAGAATGTTCACCCTCCATAGGGAAAACCAGGGTTTGATTCCCAGACCATGTACCCCGCCCCCCCCCAAAATGCATGGAAATTAGCCAAGGGAGAATGTTTTAGCATAGCAATATTTTTATAGCTGAGCAATGAACAGAAAAAAATATCTTTAATCCCATTATCAGCCTGTAACTCGACCTAGACTCACCCCTTCCATACTGGACCCCACCTCACTCATGGCTGACTCTCGCCCCATCCATGACTGGCCATAAGTGCTTTTATATTTACTTGTACTTTCTCTAAATGTCCCCTTTAAAATATTCTGCTGCAAGTGACCAAATCAAAGCTTGAACTTGGATCTCAATCCAATGTTCCTTTTGCTATATTTCGCTAAGAGGAATATTTTTAGTGCTTGTTATCTGAATGAATTATTCTTCTTTCTGAACTTTTCAACTGTGATACTCATTATGCAAACATTCAATTATTTGAGTCCTTTTAGTTATAAGGGTTACACAAAAAAGAAAAATCATACCATGAAAATATTTGTTCTTGAACTGCCCACTTATGGAATGAATCTTCATTCCTAGCATTTCTCTAGAGTCTTTCTTTCTCATTCAATTATTCAGCAAATATTTACTATCTTCTCTGTGCCAGGCACCATTTTGATGTTGGGAAAATAGCTGTGGACAAAACAAATTCCCTTCTCTTTTTTAAGTGAAAGGAGATAGAAAAAAGACAAAAAAAAAAAAAAAAAGTAATCAGGAGGTAACAAGTGTCATGAAGAAAAATAAAGTGGAATAAGGTTGTGGATTGATCAGGGAAAACTATTTAACAGCCTGTAGAATTAGTATCTCCCTAGTTAAGTATCATGGAGTGCTACCGTGCACTCAGCAAAGACCATGTAAATCAAATGCACAGTGAAATTTCAAATCATGCATCTTGCAAGATTTCATAAAGCCCTGTGATGCTTTGAAAGGATGTATGTCCCCTAGAAAAGGCATGTTTTAATCAAAATCCCATTTCATAAAAGTAGAATAATCCCTATTCAATACTGTATGTTTGGAACTGTAATCAGATCATCTCCCTGGAGATGTGATTTAATCAAGAGTGGTTGATAAACTGGATTAGGCAACAACATGTCTCCACCCATTCGGGTGGGTCTTGATTAGTTTCTGAAGTCCCATAAAAGAGGAAACATTTTGGAGATTGGAGATTCGGAGAGAGCAGAGAATGCTGTAGCACCGCGAGTTCACGAGCCAGCGACCTTTGGAGATGAAGAAGAAAAATGCCTTGCAGGGAGCTTCATGAAACAGGAAGCCAGGAGAAGAAGCTAGCAGATGATGCTGTGTTCGCCACATGCTCTTCCAGATGAGAGAGGAACCCTGACCGTGTTCACCGTGTGCCCTTCCAGATGAAAGGAAAACTCTGTGTTCGCCATGTGCCCTTCCACTTGAGAGAGAAACCCTGAACTTCATTGGCCTTTTTGAACCAAGGTATCTTTCCCTGGATGCCTTTGATTGGACATTTCTATAGACTTGTTTTAATTGGGACATTTTCTTGGCCTTAGAACTGTAAACTAGCAACTAATTAAATTCCCCTATTTAAAAGCCATTCTGTTTCTGGTATATTGCATTCTGGCAGCTAGCACACTAGAACAAGCCCACAAAAGAAGTCTTCCAATAACCAAGTCACGAAGAAATAAGGATCTGGGAGGATTAAACTGTTAACAATTGAATAAAAGAAATAAGAAAGATTGTTTGTATTTCAAATGCTTAACAAGAGAATAAATTTTATTACAAAGTACTTTTTAAAGCCTTGGAAAAATTAATGAAGCCCTCAAATGAGGCTTAAGTTCTCTTCATAGAAATGCTGCAAGAGTTCAGATGTGAAGTAAAAGCTTGTAAGGTGCCTTTTGTAGAGAAAAAATATATATGCCATAGGTAACAATAACTACTTACCGTTAATTTAAAGAATATGTTTTTATATGTTTACTTATTTCAGTAAAGAGTTCTAGTCAATCCTCTTTTTTCTCACTATTTACTATGAAGTTTTGGTCCCCATTTTAAGTGAATTCATTTTGCTTTCACTTTTTTTGTATGTCAATTATTCTCAAATAATAAATGTTCTCAAATTGGATAAGATTTTAAGTCCTCACACTTAACACCTTCTTTTTGTTTATTATATTAGGTTAATAAACCATGTGGGATTGCAATATTCTATGATTTCTAACCTACAAAAATTGCATTTTTATATGGTTCATTCCAATATGTAACCTCGAAGTCTAAGCTGTTCATTCTTGCCCACAGCCGTGTTCCTGATCTTGGTGGCCCTGAGAAAAAATTGACGGTCGGGACAAACAAAATGAAAAGTCTTCTGCTTCTCGTTATAATTTTTCTTCCCCATTTAAAAGGAATTCACTGTCATCTTTTTTGTTAAGCCAAATGTAGAGCATCGGTGAGATTTATACCTATTTTTCTTTTAATTAAACTATGATTTAACTTATACACTTAACAAGCATTTGTTGATCACCTACCATGCATTAGGAAGGCCCCAGGAGCGAGAAAGACAAGTAAGACAAGGGTAGCTGACTGGTGAATCTTAACAAAAAATGGGATGCAAAGTCAAGAAAACTAGTATTCATAGGATCCTATGGTAAGTGCTATTAAAAAGTTTGTCTGCTCCATACAGCAAATGTTAAGCTGAAAAAGGGATCAGACTTCAATAAGAGAAACAAACAAAGCTGATTTGGTAAATAAATCAGAATACAGGGTAAAGACAGATCAGATAAAATCAGAATACAAGGTAAAGAATGATAGTGTCTGTATTCCAAAATTTCACCTTCTGCATGAGACCAAAGGAAGAGATGTTTATTTTATTGAAAACTTAATTTTTCTCTAGCACACAATCTAACTTAGCCTGTCTGGCCAGTCCATTTAAACAACCTAAATACATAGAGCCTAAAATAGGGAATGAGATCTTGAAATTCTGTATAGCTTAATGTAATACCCTGATACATTTCAGATAAAAAAAGCATTTGCAAAGTCCCTTAAGGATTGGAGTAAAAAATGGAAGAATTAAACTTCCTTACCTAGGAAATTCCTCTCAAACATTAGGGACTATCAAGTTAATAGGCTAAGTCCTCAATCTTGAGGCTTGCTCTTAAAAAAGTCATTTCTGAAACAGGGAAGCTAAGCCTACCTATAATTATGCCTAAGAATCACTTCCAAAGAACCTCTTTTGTTGCTCAGATATGGCATCTCTCTCTAAGCCAATTCTGCAAATAAACTCATTACCCTCCTACCTACATGGGACATGACTCCCAGGAATGAGCCTGGCCCTGGCATCTTGGGATTGATAATGCCTTCTTGACCAAAAAGGGTAAAAGAAATGTAATAAAATAATGTTTCAATGGCTGAGAAATTTCAAATAGAATCAAGAGGTCATTCTGGAGGTTACATTTATGCAAGTTTCAGCTAAATATTATAAATTGCCATGGTAGGCCAAGCCCCAACCAACAGTATTCCTGTAGATCCTAAATAACCAGGGCTTTATCTAAGATTCTATAATAGTTTCACTCAAGTTTATTTTTCAGATACCTCAAATCTCCAGATTGTTCCTATGCCACATAAGCCCTGAAATCCAGAGAGTTACCAGTCTCTCCAAGATATCAACAAGTTGCATCCCCCTACCCCATAATGTCGACACCCCTTCTCAACATGAAGTTAGACTGGGCATTGCTCAAATATCTCCAAAGACAAGGGAAGGATCAAGTGAGATGGAGGAGTTGTAAGAGAGAAGACTGGATTTAACAAATGAGTATGACTTGAATCATTACATTGATATTTCTCTCTAGTCTCCAGTGTATTAGATAAGCTAAAAGGAAATACCTGAAATTGTGGAACTGTAACCAATACAATACCTTGAAGTTTGTTCTATAACTTCTTAGTAAGATGTACTTTGAAATCTATCATTTTTCTGCATATGTTATATTTCACAATTTTTAAAAAAGTTTGTCTGAAGGAAGGGCCTCTACATCAGATTTCTTATTGAACATTACAAATAGCGGATTTAGTTTTTACTGTATTTTTTCATACATTTTAGCTTAATAAAAAAATTGCAATAAATTGGTCAAAGGCAAATATCAGGACAAAAATAAATCAGAAATATGAATTCTGAATAAATTACAAACAAGGTAGTATGATCTTGAATAATTTCATTTTCATAATTCTTATAAAACAGGAGCATTACATGGGAATGATTTCTTGTTTGAATGATAAGTCCTCACTTTAAAGTGGCAGATGGAGCACCTTATGTTCACAGAAGGAAAGCCAAAGGCCCAGACAAGATGACCACTTAGCCAAAGGAACTGAAGCAAAACAGAAAGACATGGTTCTAAACTTTTATCTCCCTGAAAGGTAACAAAGGCTTTTAATTTGAAAGACTTTTACAGAATTAGAGAAAACCAGTGTGAAGTTCAACAACCTGTTTTCCTTTATGGGTCAAGGCAACACATACATTATAAGGCACATTTCAATACACTGAAAAATTATGAGTTCCCAATCACTGAGTTTAAGCTGTCATATTTCCTCTGGTATATACCATGTTGTTCATGCAATTATTAGTGCCCTTTTTTTTTTTTTACTTTTAATTTTTCTGCTTCCTTATATGCCAAAATTATACACATCTAAGTATGTAATGTAAACACAAGAACAAGAAATGTAGGGATAAAATCATATTCACCCACAAAACTAACACCCAATAATTTGTTTTTTATTTGTAATTAAAGTTCTTATAAATATATAATCAAGTAAGTAGTCTGGTCAGCAAATAAAAGATCCTCTTAAACAATAGCACTTTTTTTTTTTTTTGCATCGGCAGGTACCGGGAACCAAACCCGGATCTCTAGCATGGCAGGAGAGAATTCTGCCACTGAGCCACCATCGCACCAACTGGCACTTCTCTTAATAGAGGCATTGTTGTGCAATTGGATAAGAAGGCAAGGACATGCAGACCAAAAACAATCTGCAGAAGGGGAATTTTAAATGGTTAAACAGCATGAACAAAAATATTTTAATGTTATTAATAATTTAACTTTTAAAAATAATATAGTATGTCATGTCTTACCTACCCAATAAGCAAGAATTTTTGGAAAAAAAAAAAAACAGTTTCCCATCTCCTTTGTATACATGAGATCACAAAAAAATTGTGACATTTTTAAAAATTTACAAGTCTAATTCATATGTTGTTCCCTACAATACATTCTGGGAGCGATAACATATTTCAAAAGACCTGAGATGATTTCAAGTAAGAAATGAGAGTGTCAATGAAATACTTATTGGAAAACTCCTAAGGCCCATTTTGGCTTGATTTATCAGAAATTTCACAGTGAAATTACACATCTTAGAAATGGAATGATATTATTTCTGACCCCAAATAAAATTTTTTAAATTATAATTAAATTTAAAAAAAACTTACATTATCATTCTTAAAGCTGCCTTATACTCAGCCAAATAGTCAGAATTGAGAGCTTACAAATACAGTTACAAGGTTGTTTAAAGATGTGAAATCATTACACCACATAAATATTTGCTGACAAAACTGCCCAGTGATGAAGTACTCCCCACCTTAGCTTTTTCCTAGAGTCTACTCATTCTCACTGAATTATTCAGTCATGTACAGCAAAGTAGAGACAATGCATGACAGAAGGAAAAACAAGAATATGCCACTGTTTCTGGGTTCTTAGATTCATGTAGCATGGAAGAAAGAGAATGAACAGTTATCATCTACAGAGGGTTGCAGGGTAAATTAAGTGAAACAAAGAATATTCTGGGAAGAGATTAAGATGCAGGAAAATTTGTTTACTATGGAGAATGGTACCAGACAGATAGGTACAATGTTTGGCAAAGGCAGGGGGGTGAATTGATGAGAAGAGGGAGATTTGACCAGAGAAAGAAACACAAGGCTCTTTGAAGGTAAGAATAAGAGAAAGAATGAATAAAGGATCTTCAAATCCTATTATAACAGTCTTATTTATACTTTTTTGTTCTGGTTTGCTAATGCTGCCAGAATGCAATATACCAGAAATGGATCAACTTTTATAAAGGGGATTTATTCAGTTACAAGTCTATAGTTCTAAGGCCATATAAATGTCCAAACTAAGACATCCAGAGACAGATACCTTGACTCTGAAGAAAGGCTGAATGGTGTCCAGGATTTCTCTCAGCTTGGAAGGCATGTGGCTGGCATCTGAGGTCCTTGCTCCTGGTATGTTGCTTTATGCTTCTGATTCCAGTGGCTTCCTCTCCAAGTATCTGGGTGCCCTCACTTAGCTTCTCTGTATCAGCTCTCTCCAGGTTCTGGCTTGCTTAGCATGTCATGGGAAGGCATATGGTTATGTCTGTTGGGCTCTGGTTTCTAATGGCTGTCCAAGCATCTGTGTCGCCATGCCAAGTAACCCCAAATGTCTGTGGTGGGCTTTCTCTAAACTGTTTCCCTATGTTGGCTCTTTTAGGACTCCAGTAAATTAATTAAGACTTATCTTGACTGGGCAGAGTTACTTCTCCATCTAATCAAAAGGTCACACCCATAACTGGGTGTGTCAGATCCCCATGAACACAACCTAATCAAGAAGTCCTACCCTACAGTATTGGATCTGGACTAAAAGAATTTAGCCGCTCCTACAAGGTTGGATTAGGATTAAAAGAACATGGCTTTTCATGGCTGTACATAACAGTTTCAAACCAGCATATCTTTCTTTCCTTGGATCACAATGCAAACCTCATAAAGATGTTGTATATGAAACAGCATTTTTCGTTTTTTATTTACAATTTCATAAAATTTTACTTCCATGGGAAATAAAATCATCTTTGCCAGAGCAAAGGAGGCCAGTTAAACAAGTAATTCACTGGGAATATAATTATAAATATTTAGTATTGTTTCAAACATAAGAAAAAGAAAAGCTTTTATTTAATAGGTTTTCATCACCTTGAAAAAGAATTCATCCACCATTTATTTTTAGAGAAATGTGGTGTTTCTTGGAAGAAGCCCAGAGTTTCCTGCTGTTAAATCAAGACCTACACAGGAAAAAAAATTATCCACTCCACAATAATATGGCATGTAACACAAAGGCAGTGGTACTTATCCAGCAGGGACAGGGCCCCTTCAATACAGGGACTCCCACAGGCTGACTTAATTACAGCTCAGCAAGGGAGACCACTACAAAGACAGGAGCATTCAAATGGCGGGGTGCTGAGATCTGTCCAAGGTACCAGGGACAGATGGTCCTACTGTATTTTCTTTGGTATAAGACCTTCTTGTTTGGTATAAGACCTGCAAGAAAAATTTGAAAACTGATACATGCCGACAAGTTTTCCATTACCAGTATTTTTTTTAATCCTGTGTAATGGCCCACCATATGCTATTGCAAAAATTACCCTTAATTTGTGATTCAATCAGCAAGTATTTATTGAGCCTTGACTACATGTAAGGCTTAGGAAAAATTTCAGAAGGCATTTATCACCTAGTTTAGATACATAGGTTAAATTCTGATTTAATTTAAGGGCTTTGGGTTTTTTAAAATCATGTTGCATACACATACACACACACACACACCAAAAGGGTTGGGGTGGGGTCCATAAAATCACTTCCTTGAATATTCTCAGAGAAAATAAAAAACACAAATTTACAGAAACAGAGTGAGTCCATGTACGCAAGCATGACCTAAAACAAAGGGATAACACACTGAAACTTAATTCAGCAGCAAAGGTGGGTGAAAGTTTTTAAAGTTATCATCATAGCAACCAGATGGACTACGGCACAATCAGATAATTTGCCCTTCAAATTATAAAGTCTTACACAGCTGGTAAATAATAACACAGTAAATTCTATACTGTCAAAGTTTAAGAGAAAATTGAAACTTAAACTTACTAAAGAAGGACCAAGCTATTACCATCAAGGTGATTTATGAAATTAATACACACGAAGTTTTTTCTACATGCTGCAAACGCTACCGTCCTACTCATTTTAAAAGAATATGAATTAATCAAAGTGACAAAATCCTTCACTTATGTTGTCGTCCAATAATGCTATCTAATAATTAATTAGTAATTTAGAGATAATTTACAATTTCCAGTAAAGTTTTAATATATATATTAAAAAGTACACATGCATATTCTCATTTAATCCTCATAATAACTTTATGAACTAAGAGATTGCAGCTCAGGGAGTCTGAATGAGTTAATATATGTAAAGCACTTGAAGAACTGCTTGGCACATAACCAGCATGATGTAAATCCAAACTATTAACTTCGTCCATTACAGGATTGTTGGTACTACATTAAAAATAAAAGTTCTGAAGCCATAATACCTGACTTCAATCTTAGTTCTGCCACTAACTAGATAAGGCACCTAAACTATCTGTGCCTGTTTTCTCAACTACAAATTGGAAATAATAATAAAAATACTTCATAGCCTCCTAAAAATTTTAAAAGAGATAAGGCACAATAAATTTTTAGCACAGTAACCATTATGAGGTAGGTAGTGTAGACACATTACCTATTTTTATAGGTTAAAAGTTTTGGTCTTGGTTAATAGCCAGTAAATAGGAAATCTGAATTAAAAACAAGTCTCCTGATTAGGTTTGGGCACTTTCTAAAAGCATACTGCTAGGAAACATACAAAAGAGACCATTTCATCAAATAGACCAAATAAATACTGTAATAGGAGCAAAAAGTAACATTGGCTGTATATGCTGACATTAAGCACCACAGGTTTAAAGATGTCACATAATCAGGTCAGAAGCTCCAGGTAGAACAGGTACCACCAAATACATTACCTTGTTCTCTTTTTTTTTCAGCTAGGACTTTTCTTTCTTAGAAAATCTGGAAAAAATGTATATCTGGGCAATGAATTACTACAATAAACACTCAGGTCATAAAACAGGAAAAATGTATTAATAAAATGAATAACTTTTTAAGAAACCAAATATTTGGTGAAAACCAGAGACATAATAAAACAAAATAGTGCTTGAATTCCAGGTATTAATAGCTATTTCTTGGGCCATGAGCAAACCTGAATAAAGCTCCTATATAATGAACTAGGATATGTTTAGCAAAGATCTAACTTCTTTCTTATGAACACTTAACCTGGACACAGAGTG
Organism: Myrmecophaga tridactyla; assembly: GCA_004026745.1. Lineage (NCBI taxonomy): Eukaryota > Metazoa > Chordata > Mammalia > Pilosa > Myrmecophagidae > Myrmecophaga > Myrmecophaga tridactyla. The sequence goes on from PVIY010002449.1 coordinate 85,348, forward strand.
GTTCAGGTAAGTCTGGATGGACACCCTCCCAGAGAAGTGAAAGTTCACAATGAGATAAGACTGAAGATCAGAGGAAAGGAAGGAGATGAACAGTCATCTTCTTTTTCTCTTAACCCACTCTCAAATCTACTCACTCATCCATATAATCATCAAAATGACAAGTAAGGATTTGATATTATAAGGCTGAATAAGACTTTATATCCTTGAAGGATCTGGTGGGGAATAGAGACTCAAGTCAACAGTCACAGAACTGCGAATTATACAGTTCCCTCTGGTTTCACAAGAGAACAAAGAAATACACCAGTTAAGCAAACTGAATGTGTACTTTGGGCAAGGTTAAATGCCAGGTGCTCCTGAATATGTGGCCTCATTGAAAAACAAATACCAGTCTTCCTTTTATTTCTATTCAGATAATGAATAAATTGAGGCTTCGGGACATAAAAGCTAGAACTAAGAACAGAATTTAGCTCCCATTCTTCCAAGTCCAGGGCTCTCTGTACTGCTCTATACCATCCTCCAGCCCTTATAGTCACTGTTCACTTTCCTTTCTTCTTTATATTTCTTCCCTAGGAGGGCAAGAAAATGTAAGCATCTAGATCAGGGGTCAAAAATCAAATGTCAACAGGGAAGAGAGAGATGACGTAAATGATGGAAATGGATAGAAGATAAGATGATATGGCTGAGATAGAGAGGTGAGGACTGGGATAAATTAGAGATTCATGTCACTTCAAGGAGAAAGGCTCACTCTGATGCTACCCAGAAATGTCAGCCAAAGACTTTGAAAGATCTTGAAATTTTTAGAAAGATGCCCAAATCCAGATTTTTATGTGGCTCACTCTATTTAAAAAAAGAATCTACACGGGCAGTGCGATGGTGGATCAGCAACAGAATTCTCGCCTGCCATTCCAAAGACCTGGGTTCGATTCCTGGTGCCTGCCCATGCAAAAAATAATGGCACACACACAAAATAATCTACTTAAATCAAGTGTTTCTGAAACACTGGGCTGGATTCTATACACAGGGCACAGTTTACAATCTCTGCTCTGAGGAGAGGGGGCCAATCTTGCTGGCATTGTCGTCCATCACTATGGGGTTATTTAACCTGTAAAAGTTAACGACTAAGCAGCCATTGGAAAATAAACCACAGGAGTTGCGTAAATGCTATTTATTATCAGGACTTTATTTTGAGTGCAAGGTATTATTAAGACCGGCACACTTAATGTCAGGGTCACGATGCTAAAAGCAATTTAGATATTAGCTAATCCAAAGTCCATCAAGTGCATGACTCATTTCTCGACATCCCTACCAAGTAGCTTTTTGGCTTCTACTTGAATATCTCCATTAACCAAAAGGAATGTCTTCTCAGAAGGCCTGCTAATTTTCACACAGCTCCTAGTCTTTATGAAAGGTCCATCTTCAAATTGTCCTAAATCCCTGAATCTGCCACCAATTTGTCCCCGGGTGTTGCCACGTGTCATACTTAGAACACAATATTCCAGGAGTCGATAAACCAATAATTATGATCTCATTCTGGACACTCTTTCTGTTAATGCAGACTAAAATCACGACAGCTCTTTGATCAATCTAGCACACTTGCCTCCATGGACCTCAGGGACTACTCTACAATCTAGTAATACAAGTGAGTCAACACACACTTGCCAAGCTCCACCACAGAGGGGAGAGAATTGTTATTTCTACCAGTCCCATTTTTAACTTTAATTTCAACTGAAAGATACATTTATGCTCTGGTTTCCATGTTTCTAGTTTAGAACACACACATTGCTTTCTATAAATTAGTTAACTCTCAGCTAAAAAGAAGTACTGCCATCCATTTTAGTAACTGCATGGGGTAGATTTCACAGCTTGTTAACAGAGTATTTAGCTAGGTTGCCTGAGGTTATAGGTAGAAAAATGACAACATTTTACTTTGCAATGTAAACTAAGAAATATGACTACACACTCGTATGTTAAAAGTATTGCCAATTTAAGTCCAGTAACTTACATTACAGAGCATAATAATAAAATATGATGTTTGTTTTACTCACAAATTCATGAATCCTTTCCATACATTAAAGGTTTTGGCAGACTCATTTTTTTAATCCTTTTTTTAAACAAAGTATCAAAATTGAGATTTCTGAGAATTTTTAAATTCAAATAAGTATGTTATCTTTGTTCAATATTTCATCTCCTAAACTTAATTGTGAAATACTGTTTTATTCTTTCATTTTTATGTCTCTATCATATAATTTCTTTACATAGTTCTTAACTTCTTATGAACCTACAATCCATCTGATTTCTCCCTCTCTTTTGTCTCTCACTTCTAATTAATTAGCAAATTCTTCAACAAACATCCTGAATCAAATGATTTTTCACTCCCAAATAAAATCTTCCCCAGTCCTAGCCACCATCATCTGTTACATATACTAAGGCAACAGCCTCCTAACTCGGCTAGCTCCTTCAAAATCTGCATGGAGTAGCCTAAGTGATCTTTTTAAAATATTCATCAGATCACATCACTTCAGTGACTTCTTGCCAGAGCTTAAGGACCAGGTTGCTGCCCACCTGTTCATCCTCCTCTCTCACATCTCCCTCACTCACTCCACTCCCACCACAATGGCCATCTCAGAGTTCTTGACTAATCGCAATACCTCCCCCTGGGTTGCAGTGGGTGTCTGGAATGTGTGGAAGTGGTTATTTTTTGTTTTGTTTTGTTTTGTTTTGTTTGCATTCACAATGACCTGCAAGGGAAGATACCACTGGCATTTAGCAAGTGTCATGGTCAGGTTCATGTGTCAACTTGGCCAAATGGTAGTAACTGTTTGTCTGGTTGGGCAAGTGCTGGCCTGTCTGTTGCAATAAGGTCATTTCATAGAATTAAATCATGAGCAGGTCAGCTGCATCCACAGCTGATTCCATTTGTAATCAGCCAAGGGGCATGTCTTCTGGAATGAGTAATGCTTAATCTGATCACTGGAAGCCTTTTAAAGGAGGATTCAGAAGAGACAGGCTCTTCCTGCTTCAGCTGGTGAGCCTCTCCTGTGGAATTTGTCCAGACCTTCTATCGGAATCGTCGGCTTCACAGCCTGCCTTGTGGATTTTGGACTCTGAGTTCCCGCAGTCACGTGAGGCACTTTTATAGACTTTATATTTGTGAGTGTTCCCTATTGATTCTGTTTCTCTAGAGAACCCTAACTAATACATCTAACATGTGGTAGTTAGATTCGGTTGTCAACTTGGCCAGGTGAAGGCACCTAGTTCTGTTGCTGTGGACGTGAGCCAATGGTACGTGAACCTCATCTGTTGCTGATTACATCTGCAGTTGGCTAGGAGTTGTGCCTGCTGCAATGAATGACGTTTGATTTAATTGGCTGGTGCTTAAATGAGAGAGCTCAAGGTAGCACAGCCTAAGCAGCTCAGCATTCCTCATCTCAGCACTCGCAGCTCAGCCCAGGCCTTTGGAGATGCAGAAAGGAATAACCCGGGGAAAGCTGTTGGAACCCAGAAGCCTGGAGAGAAGGCCAGCAGAGATTACCCTGAGCCTTCCCACATACGAAAGAACCTCAGATGAAAGTTAGCTGCCTTTCCTCTGAAGAACTAACAAAAAATCCCCTTTTATTAAAAGCCATTCCATCTCTAGAATGTTGCATTCTGGCAGCTAGCAAATTAAAACAGCAAACAATGCCAGAGCTGGCAGAAACCCTGCAATGAGATGCATAGACCCACAATGCACAGCACAGTTCTATACTATAAAAGGGTCATAGCACCTGTATTAATTTTCTAGGGCTACCATAACAAATCACAAATTGGGTGGCTCACAACAGAAATTTATTCTCTCACTGTTCCAAAGGTTGGCAGTGTCAACAGGGCGATGCTCTCTCTAAAGTGCACAGGGAAGAATACTCCCTTGCTTTTTCCAGCTTGTGGTGGCACCCAGCCATCGATACATGCCTTGGCTTTTCTGCATCAGTCTAATCTCTGCCTCGTCATCATGTAATGTTGTTCATGTGTTGTGTCTCTGTGTGCCATCTCCTCTCCTTATAAAGACTCCAGATATTGTCCACCCTAATCTAGTGTGAACTCGTTATAGGTTGACTAACTGCATCTGCAAATTCCCCACTTCCAAATAAGGTCAAATTCTGAAGCTTTAGGTGGACATGAGTTTCAGGGGGGCACTATTCAACATAAAATGCCATTCAAAATGCCAGTGATACCAGTGCCATTTTCACAAATATCAAACTCATTCCTACTCCGAGGTCTTAACATTTTCTGTTACTTTCAACATGGGAAAACATTAAATCTTTTTAGGGTCTGCTCCTTATCACCTTGGGATTCAGCTCGAATATGACCTCTTCTCAAAGGCCAAGCTTGCCCCCCACCACCATTTCTAAAACAGCCACCCCCACAAGCATTCCTGCCAATTTTATTATTCCTTTACACTGTTTTATTTACTTTTTAGCACATATCACTATGCAAAATTATTCTCTTACTCTTTTATTGCTTTTCTCCCTCATTATTATGTCAGTCGTTTTAGGACAGGGACTTTTTTCCACTAGCACTTAACAATATCTGGCATATAGCAGATGTTCAATACTCAAAATGTTCATAATAATTTTTCTTATATAGAATCAGGAATGGGAAACTCTTCAATCTGGGAGTGCAGTATCATCTAACCATTTATAGTTACTTTTACTGTCTATTGTTTTTCCTTTCTGCAATGGATACTCAATCATTTTTACATTCCACAGCTTTTTTTTTATACAACACAGAAAACTAAAAGCAAGTTTAAAGTATCCTAAGTCAACATCTAATGCTTTCACAGAGTACAAATGAGGATTTTTTTTAGGAACACAGTACTTTACAAGCCTCACAGTAAATGTGTCACTTCTTCTGGCTGATATGGTCAGGAAACAGGAAAGCAAAAAAACAGGATTGTTTCTGAGTCCACAAGAAGCATATGTGATAGAGGTCAACTTTGTTTTGAGAGGAGCAACTCCTAAAAACATTAGAATAGAGAATAAACATTACCTTTTGTAAAATGCCCATAAACCTATTTTCAAGACCAAGAAGGGCTGACAAATAGTGCAATTTTGAAAACAGTGAATTTTGAAAAAAAATTACAACATGAGAACACAAAATCAAAATTCAAACAAGGTCTAGGAAATGGGCTGAAGGAGAAGTGATGAGTAGAAATACACAAGATTACACCTAGATTTTAAAATATGATTTTATTAAAATGAATAGAAGCATTATTTATTTAAATATAAAGAAGCATGAATATACTCTGATTCGTTTTATTATCCACACAAATGTGGAATATGTTTAGATGAGACCTAAATTACATACTAAATGATAAAGAGTGCTTCTGTTTGAGTAGTGGTTTTTGGGGACTGGTGTACAATTACCCATGGTCAATGTAAGGCTGTTGGGCCCAAGTACCATGTGCATGCTGTTCCTCAATAGACTGCCAGACCCATCACAAGACTGAGAAAGCCTTCTTGACCAAAAGGGGGAAGAGAGAAATGAGAAAAAAAGAAAGTGTCAGTGGCTGAGAGATTTCAAACAGAGTTGAGAGGTTATCCTGAAGGTTATTTATACGCATTATAGAGATATAATATATAAAACTATATATAATATAGTTTATATATTGGCATGACTAGAAGGAATTACCTGAAACTGCTGAGCTGTGTTCCAGTAGCCTCGATTCTTGAGGATGATTTTATAAAGATATAACTCTTACACGACTGTATAAAGATGACTTTGATGCTCCTTTTATCCAGGGTATGGACAGATGAGTAAAAGAATATGGGTAAAAAACAAATAAATAATAGGGGAGATAAGGGGTAAAATAAATTGGGTAGATGGAAATACTAGTAGTCAATGAGAAGGAGGGATAAGGGACATGGGATATATGAATTTTTTTCTTTTTTCTTTTTATATCTTTTTCTGGAGTGATGCAGATGTTTTAAAAAATGATCGTGGTGATGAAATACACAACTATGTGATGATATTGTGAGCCATTGATGTACACCAAGTATGGCCCGTATGTGTATGAAGATTTGTCAATAAAAATATATATTTTTTAAAAAGTCTACCATTCTTGAAGCTCACAACAAATTCCCACCAGAAATGTATGACAATACTCACATTTCCACACACTTTCCTAAAATGCATAATACATGTATTTCCTAAAACTTCAAATGTTCTGGTTTGAAGTTGTTATATACCCTAGAAAAGCCATATTCTTTTAATTCAATCTTGTGGGGGCAGACCCATTTTGGGGTGGTACCTTTTGATTAGGTTGCTTCTACAGAGCTGTAACCCAGCCCATTCAAGGTAGGTCTTAATCTGCTTACTGAAGTCCTTTAAGATGGAAACATTTTGGAGAAAGCATTGACACTTGGAGAGCCAACACAGAGAGCAGACGCTTGGAGACAAAGATACCCCAGGATGCTATACAAGGACCCACAGAAGCTCAGAGAGAAAGCCACTGGAAACAAGGCCAACCGAGCCCAGGAGAAGGGCCAGCAGACATTGCCGTGTGACAGAGAAACCCCGGAAGCGAACAGCCTTTCTTGAGTAAAGGTATCCTCTTGTTGATGCCTTAATTTGGACATTTTCATGGACTTAGAACTGTAAATTTGAAACCCAGTAAATCCTCTTTGTAAAAGCTAATCCATATTGCATTTTGGCAGCTTTAACAAATCAAAACACTGACTATTAAGATTGATCATCTTCTCATACAGTTATTGACTATTTGCAAATCCTCCTCTGTGGGTTGGCTAGTTATAGTCTTTGCCTCCTCCTTTTTAAATTCTATTGTTACTGTTTTTAATCAACTCGTAGCCACAGTATATTAGGAAGAATAATGTTTTGTGAGTCATTCATGTTGTATTATTTATTACAACCTGTTTTTTTTTAATTATTCCACTTTTGTTCATGGTGTCTATCACATCATTTTTTAAATTTCTATGTAGCCAAAATGTGTCAGTGCTGGTTTTATTTTATTTATTTATTTTTTTGCATGGGCAGGCACTAGGAATCAAACCCAGGCCTCCAGCATGGCAGGTGAAAACTCCACCTGCTGAGCCACCATGGCCCACCCACAGTGCTGCCTTTTGATTTTAAGTTTTATATCTTGCTTAGGAAGATTTTTTTCCACACTGACATTTATTAAGCATTTGCTCTATCTTAATTAGAGTTCATTCTTTAATGATCTATTAAATCCTTGATATTTTTGTGTAAAGCTAATGGAGGGAGGGGACAAAAGACGATGAGGGGGAAAAACTATACAGGGAGATTTTTTTTAATGTTAAAGAGGGGGGTATTATAGGGATGCAAAAAGAGGCCAATTAGGAGGCTACTGCAGTGATTCAAGCAAGAGGTCGATAATAGCACTGGAGACAGTAAAAAGGAGACATATTTGGGATTAAGCGTTTGATACGGATTGTAAGGGCAAGAGAGACTTCAAGAATGTCTCAGAAAAACTCACTGACAGAGATGGAGAAAGTGATATTTTTCAATTTGTTCAAGCAAGGGCTTTTCACCAAAGCTTATCACGTTAAAGAAAAATTAGTTGATCTGGTGCTTTGTGACAGTTGAAAGGAGATCACCATTCTGCACAAAGTGGTGGGGGGGACTAAAGGACATTATTTCCATTGTGTTCTGGAATTGTACTCCAGGAGTTGCCATTTACACAAACTACAAAGTGAATGGTGTCCTGGTCAGTTATACAAGCTTTAGTCCTAGGGAAGGGCAATTGAATGGGTGTGGTAAAGAGCCAGAAAATGATGCCCTGCCTATAGAGACCTATGGCCTCTACCAGGGCAATCATGGATCAGTCAATTCCTTAAGGGAAAGATATAGCAAAGGGCATTGTTACCTTCATGAAGCTGAGGGAGGTAGTCAGTGTAGAGGTCAGAAGCCATAGAAGACAGTTTGGTCTAGGATAGGATGTGAGTGTGGAAACAGATGCTAAAACCTAACAGCACAGGAGACAAAAATTCCAAGGCACTTCTAAAGCACATAAAATTTCCTTAATGCTTTGTATTTCTTGATTTGTTGGCTTTAAGGCTTTATCTTGTTAATCACTGACTCTAGCAAGGGCCTGGCATACAGTAGGAGCTCAATAAATAAATGCTAAAAGGGTGAAAAAATAGGGGGTTTCAAACATAATGCTAGTTGCTAGATTTTTTCATCACCATATTGTTGATATTATGAAAAAAACAAATATATTTAAAAATAAATTATAAATGTAAGGAGAAAATTATTACTTTAAAAGTCCCTGAACATAAATTACACTGAATTTTTTAATAGTAAGAAGAGGAACTGTGACATTTTTCATATCAAAAATGAAATAATGTAAAGTGATTAAAAAAAGATTAATTCCTACTTAGGCAATTATTTAACCTAAGCCATGAAGGTTTTAAATTTTGTGATATAATAATATTTATAAATAAATAATCCAGATGAATTAAGTTGGAAATGTATTTTTACGACTGTGATAAAAGTAAAACAATCAGGCAAAAAATTTTCCAGAGCAACAGGTAACAAGATATTTGAGACACCTTGTTTCAGTAAGAAATATGCATGTTCTTGCTCAAAAAGTCATAAAAGGAACTTTTAGGCTTATAGCTTGTAATTTTTCAAATTTTATCAAAAGTATTTAAATTATACTTTTCTCCAAAGTGATCTCTTAAAAATTAGACACAGATCCCAATAACATTTCTAGTAACATCTAATTAGACAACTGAGTTTCCTTGCTGGAACTTCCCTGCTCTGCTTACAAAAACATACTCAAAGTCTAGGACAGCAGCAACCAGACACCCAACATCCCTTTCCATAATGCTTACTGGGGAGACAGAAACAGATGCTGTGATCTGCCTTCATTCACATATGCTGTTCCTATTTCACTGTGAATATTCAAGATCTAGATGGCAAATCCAGGCAGGTATAACACTGATCCTTATAAAGGTAGCCTGAGGGCAAACTAGATGAAAAGGGTCCACAAAAACCTCATCTCTCTCACGTAGAAAAATTATCAGGGTGCATATGAACACTATAAAAAGCCAATCCCTCAATCATTAAAGCCATCTTTATAAAAATTAGGTTATGCCATTATCTCTTTCCAAAAAAAAGGAGGGAGATGTTTATTTTCCTTTGACCCGCAAACCCACCAGATCTATTATCTCCATAGAAGAAGAATCTGCAACCAAGTTATGAAACAGAACTTATTATGTGTAATAATTATTTGGAGACTTCTGGGGTGAGAGAATTTCTTGAGGTCTTTGCCACAAGCCAATTGTGACCTATTGGACTTATGACAAGACACCATCTCTAGATCTCAGTTCTAAAAAGTCTAGAACTCAAGAGCCTTCACTATCATTCATATTCCAATGACAACACACATCTTAAAATTGTGTTTCTTTGATTCCTGGAATTCCTGATAGTCTATAATTCCCTCAGTTCTTGGTAATGTATTCTTTCTTAAAACATGTCCATGAGGTAAGCCAAAGTTATTTCTATTTTACAGATAAATTACTGGAGCCATCAAAAAATATCCCAGCAAGAGTACAAATAAGAATAGTGACAAAGTAAAGGTCAGTGGCAAGTTTATTCCATCGTTTACATCATTTATAGGTTGGTAGACAGCCTCAAAATATTAGTCACAAGATCTTTAACTCTTTCCATAAAAATAGGGTGATTACAGCTATGACAACTGAAGTTACACACTTGAAAAACTATTGTAAATTATGGCTCTCTTAATTTATGTACCTCCTTTGTTAATGACATCGAAAGCATTCAAACTACAACATCAAGTTAATGAGACAAAAATACCAACTACCAGAAACCACAGCAAGAGAGAGATCATGGTTGGTACATACTAGCCCCAAATGAAGTAGCACAGCTGGATTGGGGGAACAGATCTCTGTGGGTCAAAGGTGCAACATTAACCAGCCAACAAACATCAGTCATTTAACTAGCCTTAAGCCGGAAGGACTGAAATACTTTCCAGAATACAGTACCTAAGGCTTTATAATTTAAAAGCATTTTCATTAAGATTAACACATACCCATCCTATCAATTTTTTCTAATCAGAAATTTACAATTACCCTCAACTACCTCTGATCAATTAATCTCTTAGTAATTCTAAAAATCTTAGTCATGCAGCAGAGTATTGGACTAATACCCAAAATCAAGTTTCCATTTGTAAAACATGAAAATACTATATCACAGGGTTGTGTAAAAAATCATTAACATGTCAGAAATTTTAAATAGCTTAAACATACAGAATTAAAACTGTTGCCTGAGTTTAGTATATTCCTTTCTATTCTTATGAGTTCAAATTCATAGTAACTAATGATTGCTTGTTAAATGCCAATAAATTGGAAAACTAAGAAATGGATAAATTCTTAGATAAATACAACTCACAAGAAGAAGTAGAAAACCTGAATGATCCTAAAGAAATTGAACCAGTAATTATAAAAGCATTGCCCAAAGAAAATACCAGGCCTAGAGAGATTTACAAGCCAATTATAACAAAGCATAATTCTACCTTATACAAATTCTTCCAAAAAACAGAAAGGGAAAAATACAAGCTCATTTTATGAGGCTAGAACAATTTCAACACCAAAATCAGACGAAGATAAAGAGAAAAGTTAAAAAAGAAAAGAAAAATTGCAGACTAGTTTCATTCATGAGCATAGCTATAAATTTATCAAACAGATTCCAGTAATACATTAAAAAAAAATACAACATGATCAAGCTGAGTTTATTCCACGAATGCAAGATTGTTTTAACATGGAAAATCAGTTAATATAATCCCAACATTAACACTAAAGAAGAAAATCCATATGGCCACCCCAACAGATGCACAAAAATTATTTAATAAGACTAATCATTCATTCATGATAAAAAACTCTTAGCAATATAGGAATAGAAGGGAAATTTCTTAACCTGATAAGTGATAGCCATAAAATCCTACCAACAAATAAAATATTTAATGTTGAAATTTTAAATATACTCCTTTCACAATCAAGAACAAGCTCAAAAATGTCTCTATCACCATTTCTATTCAACACCGTAATAGAACTAATGCACTCAATAGGAAAAAATAGAAAATAAAATAAATATAACATACAAGGATTATAAAAGAAGTAAACTTTTTTTTTGCATATAATACAATTAAGTAGAAAATCCAGAAGAATTCACAGATAAATTATTAGAACAGACAAGAGAGTTCGTGGCTACAAAATAAGTACACAAAAATCAAAAGTATCTCCATGCAAAAGTCAGTAAGAAAATATAATGGGAAAGAAAACATGCAATTAAAAAAAGACCCAATTATGAAAAATAATAATATATGCAATAAAATATAAAATTTTACTGAAAGATGTTAAAGAAGTTCTAAACAAATGGAGAACTAGACCATATTCATGGATGTGAAGGCTCTGACTATAAAATTGTCATCACTAGGTTATATAAATAATAATAAACAACAGTGTATTTATTATTAACCAGTTACATGTATAAACTGTTAAAGCTCTACACATATTAATTCATGTAATATGCACAACTCTATGAGAAAATGTTATTCTCACTGTACTAAAGAAAAACTGAGACAGAGAAATTTCACAAAACAGGGAGAATTATTCCAACAGATATCAAGGACTTATTATAAAAGGTATTAAAAATAAGACAGTATGGTATTTGCACAGGTAGACCAACAAACCAATGGATCAGAATAGTACTGAATTAGACCTATGCATGCGTAGAAACTTCATGTATGATGAAGCAGACATGGAAGATTAGTGGAGGAAGAAACACTGTTCAATAAATGATCATGCCAAAATAACTGGCTATCCAATGTCGTAAGGGAAAGAAAATGAAATCAGATGTTTATATTACACCAAACACAGAAACCAATTCCAAGACAAGTAAAGATTTAAATATAACTGGCAAATAATAAAACATTCAGAAAACAATATTGTGAATATTTTTATGACCTCATCATAAGAAAGGGTTCCTTAAGCAAGAATCAAAAAGCACAAAAGTGTAATATATCAACTAAATAAAAATTATGAACTTCTCTTTAAAAGATAAGCCACATCATATTGGTGAGTAATTAAAAACTTTATTCAATAAAGAGAAAAAGAGAGACGCCATAAACTAGGAAAAGATATTTGCAATATATGTAACTGAGAAAGGTTTAGTATACAGAATATAGACGTAGACTTCTGCAAACCAATAAGAAAAATATAAATAACACAACAGAAAACAGGGCAAAGGACATGAAAGGGATTTCACTGAAGGGGAAACACAACTGTCCATAAACTTTTGAGAATATTCTTATCCTCATTAGTAGTCACAAAACTGCAAACTAAAGCTACAATCAGACACCATCACATATCTAACAGAGACAAAAATTCGAAAATTGAACAATATAAAGTAATAACAAGGATGCGAACCCCGTGGTGCCTTGTTCCTTGCACATGTTGCAGGGTTTTTTTACTGTTGGCTCAAATTTTTTAGAATATTATCTTTAGTGATGACTTTCCAGCCTGCAATAATATGTTTCTGACAGATATCTGTAGGTATGACCAACTGGGGATCACACTAAACTAAATTGTGACGTAGAATTTTGTAGATTTCATTATTCCTGCCACACACACACACACACACACACACACACACACACACACACTACGTGAACAGTTTGCAAATGGTAAACGCCAACTGAAGGTGTGATTCTGAGGACAGACATGCAATGTTCCATGCAATCTCTTGTTGGAGACAGGGGAACATAGTATATCCAATTCTTTATTACACTGAGAGTAGTTTTTTGGAATCTAAACTTGGAAGGATTGACTCCTATTTCCCCTCACCCCATGCGATCCAAAAGACCAAAGCTCACTTTTACCTAATTCAGCAAATACCCTAGAGGCAAAAGTTGACTTCATTGTACTTACTTCTCTAGGTTCCATTTGGTTTTAGCATCTGAGAATCCTTCCTAAGAAAGGAATTCATAGACTCCTGTTCAAGGCTGGTTTTTACATTTCATCCACCATCTTTAGCTGTTCTAACAGGCAGGTTTGTCAGATGCCCTAGGCCACTGCATTACCAGAATCAAAAGTCAAATTTCAGTTTTAAAACACTAAATCTGACTATATCACTCCCCAACTTTGAAACTTTCTGTGTCTTCCTATGTTTATACTCCTTAGAACTCCCAAAAGTGGATGATTTTTCAAGAGGCACATTGTAAACTCCTGCAAAGGAGAATCAAAATGGAAGTTCCATTTGAATCAGCAGCAATTGAGAGAAAAGAGAGGAGAAAAGAGAACTCTAATACCAGATAACTGATCCAATGGGAAGGGAATAATCAAGTTCCAACAGCCTTATCTATGAAGAACAAGTAGAGCCTATGTCAAGATTGCAGGGCATCAATATTCACAATAGCTGAAAGGTGGAAATAACCCAAGTGTCCATCCACAGAGGAAGAGATAAACAAAATAGATATATAGATACAATAGGATGTTATTATTCACCCATAAAAAGCACTGAACTCCTGACATGTTTACAATATAAACCTTGAAAACATCATGTTGCGTTAAAGAAGCTAGACGCAAAAGGACAAATATTATATTCACTTATATGGCATATAGGCAAATTCACAGCTAGAAAGTAAACTAAGGCGGGCAACGGTGGCTCGGTGGCAGAGTTCTCGCCTGCCATGCCAGAGACCCGGGTTTGATTTCTGGAGCCTGCCCATGCCAAAAAACAAAAAAGAAAAAAAGAAAGTAAATTAGAAGTACCAGGAGCTGGGAGGAGGGAAAGATAGGCAATTATTGCTAATGGGCTCACGGTTTCTGTTTGTGGTCATGAGAGAGTTTTGGTATTGAATGTGGTGGTAGCAGCACAGCATTGTATAGTGAATCACACAGTTTAAATGGCAATTTTAGCATTATATGTGTTAGCAAAATAAAAATTTAAAAAACTGGAACATCAGTGATTCTCAGAGCCAGAGTGTCAAGAATCAGAGGGCTCGGTGAAGGCTCATGGTCATCAGGAATGGCACCAACCCAAACCATGTGGAAGGACGGTGGGCACTGGGCACCCAAAACGAGTGGCCACGAAGGTAACCTGGTTAAAACAGGGCAAAGATCAGGAATCTGTCACTCTAGAATTCACAGGAGGCTATGAGGCCTAAATAAACTCTAAAACACTCCAAACAGAGGGCACAGGAGCAGCTAATAGATTCAGACTACTTACTGCAACAACATAGAGGCTGCGATTCCCTGACAAACAACAATCTCTCCAATCTTCCCTCCCTCGCAGGCTATTTCCTCTTCCTCATATAACTTTACCTTGCTGGGAAATCCCTACTCATTCTTTAAGGACCCCCTTAAATAGTCCCACGATCAGGAAGTTTTCTCTGATTCCTTTAAGTTGAGCTTGCTGCCTTTCACTTAAGTCTCCTATCAAGCAAGCCAACACATTAATATCTTTAATTATTTTATTATCACCATCACCCATCACTTAGCAGAAGTTTACCATGTGTCAGGCATAGTATTAAATGCTTTATATAGATTTCTCTATAACACACAGTTATTATTCTCACCATTTTACAGAAAAGGAAACGGGTTTACAGAGTTTTAAGTATTTCTTTAAGATCACCTAGCTGCTAAAGGGATTCAAACAATTTTTCTGACTTTGAAGCCCATGAATCTTTCCAGTAAGATATCATTATCACATCTGTTTTTCTGTTGCCTCCAATGGTAAATAATCTATTGAAAAGTAAAGACTGTCTTTTGCTAATGCTTGACGTATCATTGACGCTTTCTAAATATTTAATACATAAACAAATGAATGAACAAATGCATGAACACATTGCTAAAACTGTCCTTATGTCACCTAGGATGAGGGTGACTAAATGGTTCATGGAGTCTGGAATATGAGATAGAGAGCAGAAGAAAGTAGATAAAGATATAGGGAACCAGACAGGTCAGCAAAATCTCCTTTTTAGGGTTTAATATAGTCAAACAAAAGGGTATTTTTTAAAACAAGTGGTCTATTCCAACTCATTTTCAAAACAATTGGCTGTTTTAATAGCTTCATCTTTATTTTTTTTTCTAACCCAATACAATGCAAAAGTATAAATATCCATTAAACATTTGCTACAAGAATAATATTATGTGCCAGTTTGAATCTGCTGTGTACCCCAGAAAAGCCAGGTCCTTTAATCCTCATTCAGTATTGCTGTGTGGTATCTTTTTTATTGTTTCCATGGAGATATGACCCACCTAATTGTGGGTAGCAACTTTTGATTAGATGGTTTCCATGGGAGGTGTATCTCTAATCATTCAAAGTAGGGTTGCTTACTAGAGCCCTTTAAGAGGTAACCATTTTGGAATAAGCTTTAGGGCCGCCAAAACTAACAGAGTGAACAAAACAGAGCCCCAGGAAAGCTTAAAGATTTCTAGAGAGAGAGCTGACAGATGTCGCCATATGCCTTTGCAGCTGAGAGAGAAATCCTGAATGTCATTGGCTTTCTTGAACCAAGGTATTTTTCCCTGAATGACTTAATCTGGACATTTTCACAATCTTGCCTTAATTTTGACATTTTCACAGCCAATTCTCCTTTTTTAAAAGCCACTCCATTTTAGTTATATCGCATTCCGGCAGCCTGCAATCTAAAACACTATAAACTTCACAGAGGCTACCAGGTTAATTAAAACTCCTTCTTTTCCCTTAAGGAGTTAAGTCTAGCTTGAATGTATGAACAAAGATTGAATGTATGAACAAAGGTTACTTCAATGGGAAAAATATTTAAAATACAGAACATTGTGACTTCCTTGCTCAAAACCCTCCAAAAACTCTATCTCATTTAGAGAAAAAGGCAGAGTCCAGATAACAACCTATAAACTGCTACATAATTTGACCTCCTCTTTGACCTCATCTTCTATTCAATCCCTTTCTTAATCCCTCCAACCACATGCCTTCCTTCTGTTCCTTCTCAATGAGGCTTTCTCTGACCATGTAGAGAAAATGGTAATCTTTTTGTACTTCACATGCCATCTCCCCTTTCCTCTTCTATTCCCATAGCATTTTGAAGCATCTAATACTCTCTTTATTTCATTTGTCTCTCTTCCTAGGCAGAATGTAAACTCCATGATCACGGAGTTCTCTGTTGGATGTGTTCTCTGTTGTATCACCAGCACCCAGATCTGTGTCTAACACATGGCAGCACTAAACATATTAGTGCTGTAGGAAAGAACGAATGAACCATTATTTATCTTTAAGCAATGACCTACCTGCTCACAGCAATTACTTTGGTGTCTATTTTCCAAATTTCTGATTCACATTGGCACCCCAAATTAAAATGCAACTTAATAATTTTTCTCTTGAATTGACCAATGCAACTAAAATCTTGATTCTTGAAGAAGACTGTATGAATTTATAGCTCTTACAATGTGACTGTGAGATTGTGAAAACCTTGTGTCTGATGCTCGTTTTATCAAGGGTATGGACAGATGAATAAAAATAATAATAATGATAAAACATACATAAATAGAATAGAGGAGATAAAGGGTAAAAATTGGGTAGATTAAAATATGGCGGGTCAAGGAGCGGGGGATAAGGGCTATGGGATATTTGAATTCCTTTTTTTTTCTTGAGTGATGAAAATGTTCTAAAAATGATTACGGTAAAGAAGACACAATTATGTGATGATCTTGTGAGTCACTGATGTATAATATGGTTGGGCTGTATGTGTATGGATATTTCACAATCAAAATATTTTTTAAGAAAAAAACTAGACATTTTGGTGTAAAAAAAAGCTCAAGTGGAAATATCTACAGTAAGTCAGGAGGAGAATCTGATTAATTCTCTTAAGAAAGCTATCCTAAATTCTAAAATATTTTAAAATTCTGACAAAAAGGGGCATCTTCTTGTTGTTCAGATAATTAGAACTAGATCATTAAATCATAGTTAGTTCTCAATTACCAACATTAATTAAGAAACTATCAATTTTTAAAAATAAAAGAAGAACAAATAATTTAAAAGCTATTTATAATTGGTTTGGGAGTGAATTACATTATTCCTTTTTCTCTAATGATTGATTTTCCTTCCTAATTAAATTTTCTTGAGATTTTAAACAAAATCTCTGAACCTACATAAGACTTAGCTTGTGATTTAAAGAGAAAAATAACCAAACAAAAAGGCTGTGCATGCTAAAGAAAATAATTTGCAAGAAGACAGAATCTTAAGCTCAACAAAAGAAGTCATGTACAAGATTAAACTTATCCTGTCTCCATCTAGTTACTTCACACTGAGGTCAACTTAGAAAAACATCTCCTAAAACCATCTAGAAAATGGTAGTAAGGCTTATCAACAGGACACACACGTTACATAAAATAAACCTCTTTCAACTTCAAAAAGTGATGACTAAGGATTCTTCAGAAGTGACATTTGATTCCACATTAGTCTGCAGTATAGAAGGAAAAAACAAAGACCCATCATTCTGAACCTTCTATTTCAGACCCACGCCAAACTGGACAAAAAAACATTCCTAAGGAAATTGCAACTGTTATTGTGTTTTTCTCATAGATGTAAACAGGTTTCTCATTTTCAATTCTAAATTTAAATATAGAAACATAACAGTTAAATATTACATTTTAGAGTAGTTTTTTAAAATAATTTTTGAAAACAATGAGCATGTATAACCAAAAGAACAATTAAAAATAACCCCAAAAATTAAAGATTAATTCACTAAAGCAATTTTTTTAAAAATATCTATTATAATCATGGAAAGTTGATATAAACTACAATCAGAATAAAGCAAATAGACACAACAGAAAATAACCTTTAAAACAAACTTTGAAGTAACCCTCAAAAATTGAAAATTAAGTGCCATCTAATTTAACATACATGTCTAAATTTGTGAAGTCTGTTGATTTCCTGAAAGCTTTTTACAGTCATTTCCAGAAAATAAAGATAAGGCAAAAAATAAAAAATAAAAACAAAACAAAACTGTGCAATTAAAATTTATATATTAGTTAAAAATACCCAGCTTTTCTTACCAAAGACATCTATTTCTCCTAGAATCATGTAATCCTAGAGTTGGAAGTATTGAGGAAAGAGGATCTCGGCCCCTGGCTGAGGGAGAGGAATTAAAATACTAGAGCCCGGGTGCTGCCTCCAATGACTCTGATTTAATTGTACTGGTGAAGGGTTCGGGAAGAAGGAACTTTTTTAATGAACCAGGTGATTCTAATATGTTGTCAGTATTGAAAATCTCTGATTCCAAACCATCTCTTCTAAATGACCCAGAGGGGATCACCTAGGCTCAGATCAAACACTTCCAATATTGAAAACGCAACACCTCATTAGAAAAATCTAAAGGAAATACACTATAGAATAGTCATTTTTCAAATATAAATGGTTATTTTTACAAGGCATGGTGACCATCATTTCCCCTAACGGCCATAGAGTCCAAGACCTTTACACTTATTCTTCCTCATAAAGAGCAGTTCCTCACTCTCCACGTGACTGCTTCCCTATTCTTAGGATCTGGGCTCAAATGTCATCTCCCTGCAGAGGCCCTTCCTGATTATGCTGTACCTCGCCAGTTTCTGTCTCCACTCAGGACACTTCTTACATCAGAATTAATCTTCTTTGTTTCTATGTTTACTGACTATCTCCCCCTACTGATACACTGCTCCATTCAGGCAGTTCCATCCTGTCTGTCCTGTTACAGCAAGTGGCACAGTGCCCATTATAGTAGGAATGCAATAAAATTTTTGAATAAATAAATGAAATACAAAAAGAGATCATGGGAAATACTAGAGCAAAAACAAAATATATTGGTAATGCAAATAGCTCACAATGCAAATTGAAAAATATTGAACGGTATTAATGACAAAACATATAATAATGGTGCATGTGCATGTTTGTGAAAAATTAAATTTCTAGAGCCTAGGGACCTCTCTCAATGCAACCATATGACTCAAATGTATAGTTTCACTGAAACTTCCCAAAATTTGCAGACACACTCATCTTAAACTTTTTTATTACTTATTAGTTTTCTGAAGATCAAGCCAAATGTAAATCAAAATTAAGATAAACTTTTTATACACATTGAAAACATTCCCTAAAATTCAAAGATCAAATACTGTGAAATGAACAATAAAACAGAACATTTTAACCATGTTGAAAATACTGCAATCTAGTGGTGGGGATAGAATACAACAAATAAACATGAAATTATTTGGACTATCTGGAATAATAAATTCAAAGAAGCTCAAAATAGGAGATCACTTTAATAAAACCCCTTTTCAAGCATGAACCCACTGTATTCCCAGCAAGTAAATGGCTAGCCTCTTCTTAAACTTCTTTAGCAAAAACACACTACTTCTTAAGGAAATCCACCTCATCCCGTTATTGAACAAAATATACTTGTTAGAAAGTTTTTTAGTTTGACGCAAATTATGGCACATGACCCACTGGGTCTCCTTCTGTTCTGTTTAGCCAAGTACACATATGTCAATGAAAACAATGTCAGCGAATCAGTTTTATAACAGTAATAGAGAAGTAAAATGTATACAGAAAGGAAATGGGTTTAGGTCAGGTGTTCAAAGGAGGGGAAAACTATGAATTGATTTTTTTTTTTTTAAAGTGAAGGGACTGAACACAATGGTTAAAACAGAGTATTCTGGCTGAACTGAGTGAGCATGGTAAGAATGGTTAGGAGGAAAAATTTGGAAAAGAGTTGACCTTGAAGGCTGGGGAGAAATTATTCCAATTAAGCAAGATTATACTGTACTTCGTAAAAACAAAACAGGATGAATCTGAAAAGCAAAGGACAGGACAGGCATCACAGATAATTTGAGTTGGTAAAAAATCATAAAGATTGCCTATTCCAATCTCATAATTACTACAGAAAGGGAATTAAACCCCAGGAGGAAGAAGTATTGTCATGCTTATATTGCCATGCATGTGACTCTCCATCATAAGAAAATAACACTTGCTGAACATTTTCCTGTACTCTCTTCTCCCTACCTCCTGCACAAGATACCAAATCTGAGATTCTGTACAAGATCCTAATCAACTATCTCAATATTAAGAATTAGAGGGCAAAGATGGGCTAAAGTGATAAGATAATAAGGCCCAATTGCCTGAATCATCTTGGTTGCTAACCAAGGCCCTGCATAGTCAGGATGTGGTCACACTGCAGGACCGGTTCTTGCCGGCCATGGAAATCAGCCTCATCACCAGCCAACAGGACAAGGAATCAAAATCACTGCTAATTCACCCATAAAATCTCCATCTTTCCCCTTGGTATCATCACACAGGCCAGCCATGGGGCAACCAAACAAATTCCTTCAGTTTCTCTTAAAAACCCCTAAGCTTTCCCCTTCCCTCACGAGCAGCCTCAGAGCAGAACCTCAGCCAAGCTTCAGACCCCTCCTTTTCCATGTGATATTACCCACACTCCCCGAGATTCCTAGTTCTCTTCCCTAATCAGACCCATTTTCTTCATATTTGAGGCATGAGTGCCTTAAAAATGCAGCCTTTTCCTATAAATCCCTATATTTAAAAGGACATATAATTAAATGAGAAAAGCCAGGTGGCAAAGCAAGATGTAGCAGATGCTCCTATTTTTATAAAAACAATGGAACAAGAAAAACCCTGAATTCATGTTTATAGGTCGTTAAAACAAGTATAAACGAATACTTACCATAGGGTTAACAATAGATATCTGCCTGGGAGGAGAGAAAGGGGAAACTTTAAATTTGTATATGCTGATGTCTAATTTGGATTGTTTGACAAATTATCCAAATTGGATCACTTGGACTGTAATTTTTTAAGGGCAAAGTCTTATGCTCACCCCCAAAAAAACAAAGAAAAAAAACATGAATGCGTGAACTAAGGAACGAATTTAAAAGCTCTAGTGGAATTTCAAGCATCAGCCAGTGAGGGGAGAAATCAGCTTCCCCAGCCCCCACAACCCTAAGAGAGCTGTGTGGGAAAGTTTTCCACTTAGGCTGTTCCTTTCTGTCCTCACTGTGCCCAGCCTGGGTTCTTTGTCTATTGTTAATTAATTTGCATATCTCCAAATTAAGAATGCAATCTGTCAAAAACAAAAAATTGCAAAAATTCATTTGTTTCATTAAAAGGTCTCATATAACCTGGACACAAACTTTACCCTCTAAAACTGCTCTTCTCCCACTGTACCTTTCTTTATGAATGGAATTAACTTCTATCTATCCTGAGAAAGATTTTTGACTCCACTCTCTCATTTTCCACATCTAGTCACATCCAACACATGTGGCAGCTCCATTCCTACTGCAACTGTCTGCTCCACTGGTCAGATCCAATTCACCCTCTATGACCAGCAGTGGTTTTCTAAATTGCACTTGTGGTCTTGGCTGAGACGTTTCACCTTCTGAGGTAGTAAAAATGCAATGAGAAGAGAATGTGGGCTTCTTCCTAAAACAGTTTTTAGCTCTGTGAAAAGGGTCCTTAAGCCATCTAAGATGCAGTTTCTTCTACCGTACAATACAAAGACTATCTACCTTATTTGAATAAGGACTGTTTAAGAATTAGAAACAAAGCATGCAATGCATCTAGTCATAAGTACAGCCATGTACAGAGATCAATGTTTTATTACCCCTATTATTTTTATTGGTAAAAATGGGCAGTAATCCTCTGACTTACTATGAAGATTAAACGAGATAACACGCAAGCCATCAAACAGTTACTATTCATTTCCTTTTGATGGCTCCCCCATCCCCAAGACAAAATGTGGCCACTTCATCTTCTGCCACTGACTTCACATACCTTCTCTTTTGGCATAAAGAATTATTTAAGAGTAAGCCTATGGATCTCTTTATACCCTCCTCTCCATCAAAACCACGAAAATAGACATAGCCTTACCAGTGAGAATGTCCTTTACCCTATATTTCAAGATGTAAGCAATGATTATATTTTCAAATTTTGGAACACAGTACAAGTATAGTCATAAAGTATAAGTACACTTTCAGACAAGAGGGCAGAAAATCTGTAAGCAATAATTCTGAAAACTCCTCAAACCATAGCTGCTACACATGTACATGCAAGCACTGTGAATGGAATGAAATACTACTAAATAATATTTAAGAAACAATCTTGCCAGGGACAAAATCTTGAGTTGAAATAAAGTGATTATTTATTGATGTTCCTTGCAAAGTTTCTGAAAGCATGGATTGATATATTTGAGATATTTTAATTAATTTGGTCATAAATATGAACTGCTTCTTCTTTAAAAACAGTAAAGGAGAAGTTAAAATACTGGTTTAGGTAGCTAAATTAAGTATTAACTTTCTCTTTCTGTTTATTAATAGATTGGAAAATAAATCTGGGATTTTTTTTCCTCGTATGATTTCACAATGTGAGTTTAAAGATACAAAATATGCTAAAAAAAGTAATTCTGTTTAATGATGAATACAGGTAATTATACAGTTTTTATCAGATTCCTCATATGACAATCTCCAGAATAGTATTAGTAAATGTTTATTTCTTGATTTAACTATGTATTGTCCTGAAAAAGACTAAAATTGGCTCCACAAGGAAAATCCAATAAAAGCCCATCAAGGCTTCTTAAACAGCTGGTGATCCTCCTTGGTGTCAGGGTTGAGAAAATGAGCAAGAAAATGAGTTAAAGATTCTTAGTACATAGTCTACTGTAACCTAGCTGCAAAAATTTTTAAAGCCACCCAGTAATGCTGAATCATTCCATTCTAGGCGGATCTTTTTCAACTTCACTACATTTTAAATTCCAAAAAGTACAATGAAAATTTAAATTTGAAATCTAGGGTATTTTCTTAAATGTATGTATATTCTTAATTTTCAAATTATTTTAGAACCATGACTCTCCTTCAAACACTACTTTGGCCCAAGTGACAGCCATGTAGTGTTAATTTTACACACATCCCAAACATACAATCAGCCAGAACCCTGAATTAACTGGGCACAAAAGCATGGTCCAGGATTCTAGTGGACAGGTTGTTTTGTCCAACTGTCCAAAGTATTATGAAAAGGAGAATATTATGATGATGTAAGAGATCCTTTCTTCAGGTCCTTAGTTCTTTTCTTTCAAGCTGTGGACAGATTTATAGCAGTCATGCAACTAGGCACCGGGAAGAGCCCTAGTTGCTATCAAACCAGGTAAAAAAGCAATATAGGTTGAGGAAAGAAATATCTATAAAAACAAATCAACAAATTCATTGCACTGATTTTTGCACATCCTCAAGTGATGTTGCATGCATGCATTATTGTCATAGAAAAGTTGGCCAGGGAAGTAGAGTAGCTACACTGCTGAAGGCTGATACCAGGAAACAAAATGACCTGTAAAAACTAAACCATGATCGCTACACTGTAAATTACTAATGTTCAACTTGGACCAAGTACAGTTCTGCTGACACACCCACAAACTGGTCCAATTATGTAAAATGGAATCATTTGTTGAAAGGACCTAAAACTACAACTAAGATTTGTTTTACACTTCGCTATAGACATAACATTACAACATCATTTACTATATATACTCAAAAATGAACACAACTTCCTTTTGAAAAACCAGAGCACTCAAAAATATGTTTTTCAAAAATGGATTCTACATGATATCATCATTGGCATACCTCAATTTGCCTGATTACTTTGAATTTACTTTTCAAACAGGAAATATTACTTCAGACTACTTTAGCTCATTTAAATAATATTCTCAACTAAAGTCTACATCATGTGTAAATGATAAAACTAACAGGTCTCACCAAATAATAAAGTATAATGATTATTTTATGGTCCCTAAAATATATTTTTATATCATTGTTTGAGGCACTTCATTAGGGAACTTAATCTGAACTACTATATTAACACAAAATACAACTAAAAATACATGTGGGTATCATTTGGTAAAAATAACCCTGGTAAATTTTTATTAACCTCCTACTATAAAGACCAAGATATGCTTTACAATTTTATAGAAAAAAACTGTTATATCATTCCCACAAAACATTTTCCTGCATTTTTCTCATTACTGCTGATGAAATTAATTCAGGTCATTTTAAAAATATTCACCACTTCCTAATTTTCTTAGCCTCTCTATAACACTAATCTTGGCTAGTGAGTGCCAGAGACACGTACATCTTCTTCCAGCACAAATTTATTCTTCCATAAAATATTCATAAAATATTTACAGCATGCCCACTAGATGTTAGGCTTTGTGCTAGACTTTGGATGCAAAATAAATTAAGACCTAATCCTTGCCTAAAGATCTCATGGTATACTAAGGCAAAAGACAACTGGATCAAGTTTATTATGTAGGGTAAATGCAATGACACAGGATTATTCCTAGAAGAATTTTTTAAATCAAGCAAAATGGTCAGGTAACTGTTACACTCCATTTTATTACGTCTATCCCCTTAATCAAGGAGGCGATGACTTCACACTGTCTGGTTTGCACTTCTCTGACTTGGCAAAGCAATGATGACAGGTGTAGACTCTGAGAATTACAATCATCATGCTGTTTCCTGACTTCAAAAGTTTTAGCATCACTAAATTTAAACATGGCAGCCTAAAACCTTCTCTATTTTGGAAAATATAAACATATAGATGTTTTGTTAAGAATATACATAGATGGTAAGAAAAATCATAAAATTTACAGCCTGATGCACAAGAATGGGATTTCTAATTGGGGTATTTACTGTATGTACCATATTTCTTTTTTGGCATTTAGGCATCAGAATTAAAAAACATGTGAAGTATAAATGTTTACCATATTGTGTAAATATGCTAAGAAAGCAAGTTGATTAGATATGTCATAAATCATGTCTTTTAACTGTAACAACACAAAACAAGACCTAGCTTCTTTGCTAAGGAAAAAAAATAGTTTGAGTACATTACTAAAGAAAGATTTTTGATATTTTTTATATCAAATGAGAAATAACATTTGAAACACCAATAAGTGCCTAAAAATAAAGACTTGCCTCACAGAAAAGCAGAGTGTACATTTAAATTTATAACCGGTTACTTACCTCAAGAATCAGATAAAACAGCCTGAGTTCCTTAAATAATATGTGTATTGTATTGACAGGAAATTAAAGCATAATGACTAGTTTCTTAGACAGTCTTCAAAAGAAGCCAAACGCACAAAGACTAAAGAGGGCAAGTGTTAATACATGGCCTATTTGTGATACTATGTTTTTATAAATACAATCGTTTCAACCCAAGAGCCTCATGTGAAAGCAAGGCTACCTATGTAGGCAGGTGTTTTGATACATAACTCTTTCAGACCATTTGTAGGTGAGCTATATTTTCTCTGGTCAGGGTGACCTCATAACTCTTTGGTATGGCCCAGCCTCACTCCTAGGTGAATACAAGGCAGCAAGCATCACCCTAGGAAAACTGTTATGTTTTTTTTTCCCCTGCAGCCTGATGACAAGAATAACTAAAGACAAAAGGAATGAAGATTGCCCAGCCTTTGCAAAATAGGATTGCTAAGGAGTTCTCCTAAAAACAGTACCCTCTCTCACCAAGGAGGAGTTACATTCAGCAGAAAGCTAAGGTACCATAGATCCTACATGCTGAAATTGTGGTTCCTCACACAAACCCACTCACCACCTTTGTGGACTATGGGATTGCCACTGAAACCTGGGCTGGATATAACAGCAGTTTTGAGAAGTTGGATTGATACATTCCAACCCAGTTGAATGTGGCTTTAGTCCTGGTACTTGAAGGCTCTTATGAACCTTCCTCCCCCACAGCCTAAATAACCATTGCCTCCCAAATTCCAGTTCATACATTCATTTCCTAGGCAATTTTTCTCTTGGTGATAAGACAATGGACCCTTTCAGTTTTCTCTCATCAACAAAGGGTTCTAAGATGAAGAAACAAGTCTTTTCAATCACATCCTTTCCGACTTCAAAAAATGATGAGTGGGGGCTGGGGGCGGGGAAGCGGGGGCCGAGGAGGGGAGAGGTGACAGACAACTTACCTCTTTCAACTGCTCGAGCTCCTGTTTGAGACTGTCGTACTCTGCCTCCAGCTCATCATACTGCTGTTTGAGGGTCAGCTTCTCTTCCAGCACCACCAGCCCGTACTCGGCAGCCTGGATCTTCTCGTGGGTCGTCTCCGTGAGCTCCTTAGTCAGCCTCTCTATCTCAGTCTTATAATGGTCCACCGTCTGCACTACCTCTTCTGCGGCCATAGCCCTGGTCGATGGAGGCAGGAGGGCAAGTAAAAGCAAGCGGGGGATGGAGATGGGGGAGGGGGTAAAAATGGAAAAGAAAAAGTGTGGCCGGATGAATGGGTGCCCTGACTGCTCCTCGGGCAGCAGCAGCTACACTGCCCGAGAAACTGACGAGAAATGCAACATGGAGAACGCAGGGGAAGAATCAGGGGCGAGCAGGCAGCCGCTGCCGCCGGCGTCCTCTGGGCCGGCACCGGCGTGCGGTCAGTAGCCGTGCGGCATGGCCTGGGCTGCGGCGGCCGCGGGCAGCGAGGGGCTCCGGATTCTGCTTATTCAGAGGCGCCGGGCCGCCATGTCTCCCGGGTAGCGTCACTGCAGTCTCCCCTCTCGGTCTGGCGCGCTCCGGCTGGTCGCTCGCTTGCTCGCTCTTTCCACCTGCTCCCTCTAGCCCTGCTGCAGCCTGTGCGGAATGATGCAGTCTTGGGGCCCGCTCCCTCCCTTCCCGCCTGGCCCCGGCTCCTAGCAGGGGGCGGGGAGGCGGATGGAGTCAGCGCGGGGGGAGGAGGGAAGGACCAGACGGAAACATCCCGAGGCACCTCCCGCCGGGCACACGGGGCCGCCGGGCGGCACCAAGGGACGCGCAGCGCGGGGGCGGCGGGATGGAGCCCGGGAAGCGGCGCGGCACGGGGAAGGAGCCTCCGCTCGGCCCGCCCGGGGCGGGAGTTCCTCCCCAGGGCTTTGATCCCGCGGAAGTCGGGCCTCACAAGAATGGCCCCGGCGCCCCAGCTCTCTCGCTGCGATGTGCCCCGAAGCTCAGGACACTGCCTGGAATCCGCGCCTTCAGCAAAGAAAAGCAGTAATTAGCGCAGTCCGGGCCCGCGCTTTCTTCTTACCTTCAGGGCTCGCAGCATCATTTCCCGGCCTCCTACACCAAAACGAACACTGGACTTCCAAAGCCTTCCAGACGCGCCCCAGGGCGCCCGCGCCCGCCCCCGGCCGCTTTCCGCTCCCTATCCTCCGTTCCCTCTCGGCCTCTCCTGGTCCACCCCACACTCTCGCCAAACAACTTTATTATCCCTCAGGGCAGTCTTCGCTAAAGATTGATTCTCCTGGCCAAAGCTTTTCTATGCCCAGTTTATCCAACAAGATAACTATCAACTGAGAAGTATACTCCCATGCACCGGTTAACTTGTCGGTGCCCTTATTTCTTGCCCTGATAGATCTTAATTCAAAGTACCGTACTCCTTGGATTCTTCAATGAAGGAAAAATGCATGAAGGTGAAGAGAGAGTACTGAAATCCCCTATACATATGGTATCAACAATACTCTAGAATAAACATTATTATAATAATAAGAGCTAATAATTATTGAGGTTTACCACTCACTCATTCTTCTGAGTGAGTCTCTCTAATCCTAACGACCCATTAAGGTAGTAACCATTATCCCCAATCTACAGGTTTTTGGTGAAAGGAAGGCACTGGGAGATCCGGTGATTTGCCCGAAGTCAGGCAACTGTTAAGTGGAAACGCCACAATTTTAATCATAACTCCACAGCCCTAAACTGAACCATAATGTGTAGTTCATCTTCACTCATTACTAATAGAAGCCCAGTAACTAAATATTGTAGGCTCTTCAGGAAACCGCATTGCAAGTTAATCGACATGTAAAGTGATGAGGAAGAGTCACAAAAGGAGGTAAAGGGGAGGTCAGAGCAGAAGAGAAGGAGTTGAGAAGAGATGAGAATAGAGAACAACCAAGAGGGAAGGAAAAGTGAAACGGGGAGAAAAGGAGGACTTTCTGAGTAACCGGAAGGCTATGGAATCCACAGAAGATGATTCTGACCAGTTCCCTTCCTCCCCCCTAAGGAGTTAACAGTAATCGGAGGGCTAATTCTCAATGGCCAAGAGATGCCTCAAAATACACATGGGAGCTTTCTGAATCAGAAAGCAGTACTCAACTCTTCCATTATAAATATAAAGAAAAAATAGTCGCTGATGGCTGGCGCAGGAAGAAGAGCAAAAGTCAATGCCCTTTCAAAGTCTCCACTGACAGGCTTTCTGGATGTGATTTTCATTGCCTCAGAAAACAGGCAAAAAGTTTCATTCTAAATACTAACAATCACAGCGGAATATGTCCCTTGTGACTATGTGCTCTAAAAAAAATTAAATAAAATGGAGAAAACACATGAAGCATGTAACAACCATGAATTCCAAGCTCTCAGAGAAGCAGTGATGACATTCACCACACCATTCCCCCAATAGTTCTTTGATCTCACATGCCATTTGAAAAGCTCCTCCTATAGCACCTGTCAACTGTCACACTGAAGAATATCATAAACTGAAGAAAAGAGATGAATCCTGTCATTGCAGGTAGCTAACCTGTCTTCTTCACAGTATGCCCGTGGCTATTCTTCACTCCACACAAATT
This sequence comes from Myrmecophaga tridactyla, assembly GCA_004026745.1. Taxonomy (NCBI): domain Eukaryota; kingdom Metazoa; phylum Chordata; class Mammalia; order Pilosa; family Myrmecophagidae; genus Myrmecophaga; species Myrmecophaga tridactyla. The sequence continues at coordinate 113,996 of PVIY010002449.1, forward strand.
TGAAAGGATCATAATACTCGGAATATTATGATTGTATCTCCCTCTTCTTTGGATAGAATTAGGAATGGAGTTTCACTGTGACTTTCCTTTTTTTGAGTGTTCATTACTGCCCATTCCCTGTGCTCTATCCTACCCCGATTTTCTTATATTTCATTAATACATTCATTCTGACTTTATTCAGACATCTACACTATTCTAACACTTTAAATTCTTGCTTTTTACAGCTTTGATACTTTATATGCTGGTATTTAACTCAAAAAAGGCAAACTTACTTCCTTATATACCCCATTCTTCCAGTACTACATACTTAGGAGTTACATTTTCTCTCTTTCCTCATATTTTATATATATATATATAAATATATATATATATGTATGTATTATGTGCCGGTTTGAAGCTCCAGAAAAGCCATGTCCTTTAATCCTCATTTGGTATTGCTAGGTGGAATCTTTTTTATTGTTTCCATGGTGATATGACCCACCCAATTGTGGATGGTAACTTTTGATTAGATGGTTTCCATGGAGCTGTGTCTCCATCCATTCAAGATGGGGTTGCTTACTGGAGTCCTTTAAGAGGGAACCATTTTGGAAAAAGCTTGGGAGCCACCAGAACCAACAGAGCCCATGCAGCCAGAGACCTTTGGAGTAAAAGAAAAATGCCCCCAGGAAAGCTAAGAAACGAGGAGAGAAAGCTAGCAGATGTCATCATGTGCTTTTCTAGCTGAGAGAGAAATCCAAAACGTCATCAGCCTTCTCAAGCCAAGTTTCGTTCCCTGGATCCTTAGATTGGACATTTTTATGGCCTTGCCTTAATTTGGACATTTTCACAGCCTTAAAACTGTAAACTGGCAACTTAATAAATTCCCTTTTTTAAAACCTGGTATATCGCATTCCAGCAGCTCTTTCAAACTAAAAACTAAAACTTATTATATATATAACAATTCAGTGACAGATATCTAGAAAACAATCTCTAAACCATTCCTAGGAGCAGGGTTCCATCATTTTTCTCTATTCTAATAGCCTCCAATTACTTACAGAATGATCTTACTTGCAAATGTTTATTTAAACAAAATTGTATTTTGTGACTTAGTACCTTAAGCCAACCTCTCACCATTTTAGTCTGCATGGATTCTTCTTTATCTTGCTGTCATTTATTTGTTCATTAAACAGATGTTTATTATGTATCTATTATGTAGTAGGCACTATAGTAGGCATTTTGAAATCAATAACCAATAAGATGTTACTGGTTAATGGTCTCTGATCTCATGGAACTTATGTTCTGGGAGGGACACACAAAAAACAAATGAAAAGACAACAAACAAACAAACCCAAACAGACAAATACATACAATAATTACAAATTATGACATTAAAAGGCATATTAGCATAGTGGTTAAAAGTACAAGCCAGTCTTCTTGGGTGAAACTTACTTTGCCACCTAGCTCTTTGACCATAGGCAAGTTACTTAACGACTCTATGCCTCAGTTGCCTCATTCTTCAAAAGGAGATAATAATATAATCTACTAATGAGGTTGTTATGAAGATTAAATGAGTTCACAGAATACTGCTACAACCAAAAAATTAGGATTTAAGGGATGATTTTGATTACTGAATCATATTCCTTTTTGCTTTCTGGAATATTGGAGTAGACAGGGGAATACCTAAAATTCCTAAACTGTAAGTCAGCTGCCCTGATATCTGAAATAGTGTAATAGCACTTGTCTTGTGCCTTTGTAACTTTGAGAGTTGTTACACCCTTTATTTGATCATTTTCTTGGAGGGCAAAGGCCCTAATGCTACTGAAGTCAGCCATTAATGAGCCTTAGCCCTGAACATTTGTAAATCATACCAGCTAGATTCTGCTTTTGAAAGATAACTTGTCTCCCTTCCTTTTGGCTTACACTTTTAGTACTAAAGCGGTAGCTCTGCCTCCCCTCCTTTCAGTTTATCTTCTCCTATTGAAACGATAATGATAACATTGTCTCCTTTTCTGCTTTGAACTTACTGTTTGAAAAAAACCTTGAACCCCGTAAACTCGGGATGACAGATTTCGTGCTGCTTGGCCATCTGCTCTCCTACTACACACCTAGTAATAAATTCTTTCTCTCTTTGAAACCCCGGTATCTCAGGAATTAGTTATTGAATGCATCATACAAAAAAGTCCACTGCTTTTGTCCGGTAACACTGCCTGATACCCAATAAGCAGTATATATGTGTCTGTTTAAAAAACATTTCTAAAGATGAACAAGAATATGTTGAGATAGATGAAATAAGATGATCAGGCTTCTCTGAAGAAATGATATTTATGCTATTAACTAAGCACAAGAAGGAGTTGGATATACAAAATGTAGGGGAAGAGCTTTCAAGGAAGAGAGAAGAGAGTGTGTAAAAGACAAAGACACAGTGCAAGGGTAGTTCAGAGGTAGAATTCTTGCCTGCCATGCAGGAGACCTGGGTTTGATTCCTTGTCCATGCACTTCCCAAACAAACAAGCAAAACAAACAAACAAAACTCAACCTCAAGTGGTGCTGCAATAACGGGATACTCATATGGAAAAATAATTAAATGTGACCCTGTTGTACAGCATACAAAAAAGGAAAAAAGACAAAGACTTGGCAAATACAAAGATTGAAAGATCAGAGAGGCTACCGCTTAATGAGCAAAGGGGAGATGCCTAAGGATATACAGCAGAGATAGGTGAAGATCATGCCTGCCCTGCAGGTCAGATTAGGAATTTGGGTTTTATTCTCAGCTCATTGAGAGGACTTTGAATGTTCTTTAGTTAGGAGATGAAATGATTTGATTTGAATTTTAAAATCACTATTGTGTGTATGATAGATTGGAGGTGTGAAAAAATTGAAGTGGGGTCACCAGTTAGGAAGCCATCATAGTTATCCAGGAGAAGGATAATGGGGGCCTGGGTTGAGGTGGTGAGAGTGATGTAAGAAGTGGATGGATTCAGGATATATTTGGGGAAGTAGAACTGTCAAGACTTGGGTGCAAATTGGATTTGTGATAGGGAAGAAAGAAGGAGTCATGAATAAACTCTAATTTTATGACTTGCGGCAATTGAAAAGATGGTTTGTCAATTAGTTAGATGGAAAAGGCTGGGAGGGGGACAGTTCCAAGAGATCAAGAGTTCTATTTTGGACATATTAAATTTAAGACACTTTTGAGACATTTGAATAGAAATATTAAGTAGAAAATTGGATGTATGGTTGTCAGAATTAAGAAGACACTTCTTGGGAGGTATAACAATTCTCCTTAGGAAATCATTAACAGAAGATGGTGCTTAAAGGCATGGAAATACATGAGATTATCTAGGGAAAGTGTGCTAAAAGCAGAGAAGGGGATCCAGGATTACTCCTGAGGCACCTGCTATTAAAGGCTAATTTGAAGAGGAAATGCAGCAAAGAAAGCAGAGAGGGACAAGTCAGTGTGGTAGGAAGAAACATTTGAAGGGAAACAAAGAAAAGCATGAAGAATGAGAGGATAAGGACCAAGTCAGTGCCACTGAGAGGTCAAGACCTATTAAGATGAGAACTCAGAAATGTCCCTGAATTTGGCAGTGGAGTTATGTATGTACTTTAACAAAAATCATTTTTTGTAGAACAGAGGGTAGTAGTCAGATTATAGTGGACTGAAATATGATAAGAAGTTTAAGAAGTGGGGACAGCCAGAGCAGACCACTTGGCTGCTCAGATATGATTGAGGGGACATCTCTGGTGCATTGGGGGTGTTCTGCTATGAGCTGCTGCTGGGAGAGCTGCCCCTGGAGTGCACTTAACTCACTGAGACCCCCAAATACATCCTCAAGGGTGATGTGACATTTTCCCCAACAATGCCTTCAGGGGGGCCAGGCACCTGATTTCCAGCAGTTGTATTTGGCCCAGATCTGGAGCACCAAAGTCCAGATCTGCTCCCAAAGGGTTCTGCCTCCCCATGCTCAGATGGCTTCCTGAACACTGTCTACCCCTATTCCACTGTGTGTGTTCAGAGACCACTCCTGGTTCTGCTATTCTCACCTGTCTTTTGTTTCTTCTAAGACACAAGGTGCTAATTAATAAAAGCTAATGTATTTCATACCCGAAAAAAAAAATCCAAAACACTCAGTTATCTATTCTGTCTCCAGTTTACATCTTTAAAATAAGTAGCCATCTGATTCTCTGTAACTGCTGGGATTATTTCTTATCCAAAGCCAGCATCCCTGTCAGCTCCCACCAGGAAGGCACTGGTATCCTCTGAGTACTCAATTAGAGTTGTGATTGCACTTTTCCTATCCCTTTTTTGTTGTTGTTTCACTTCTAAATGATGTTTCTTCAAAATTCTTAATTTTACCATTTTTGTTACCAAGTATTCGCTTACTTGTGGGCAATCTCATATCACTAATTCTTTCTTCAATATTAAATTTACCTTCCATCTATTTTGAAGGAAATGATCAAGAGAATTTGTAGATGCTACAGTATATATTTATTCTTTTTTTTTAACTTAGTCTTTAAAAGAACACTAAAAAATTCTGACTTCTGGGGACTATTTCTTTAGAATTTGTGCACAGAGCAGGTTTGAAATTCTTGATCTGAAGCTATGTTCTGAGTCACCTAGTCCAGATATACCAATCCTTCTTCCTTGAATATGTTTATTTTGAGAAAGACTTTAGTGAGCAGCATTATATGCTAACTGACAGTAATAAATGCATCCAAGGACTTATGAAATATTATGGGTCAAAGAATATAAAGTCTGTTTTGAATAAATTTTCATGACCCAGCTGAGTTAAGAGCCCAGTTGAAGTTCAAAATCATGAATTTATAGTGGAGCTGTTGTTGGTTGCACTGTGTCTCCAAAAAAAGATATGTTGAAGTCCTAACTGCTGGTACTCATGGATGTGACCTTATTTGGAAATAGAACCTTGACAGTTTAAATCAAGTTGAAATAAGGTCATACTAGATTAGGATGAGCTCTAAATTCAGGGACTGGTGCTTTATAAGAAAGCCATGTGGAGACACAAAGAGTCAGACACAGAGTGGGGAATGCCATATGAAGATAGAGGCAGAGATTGGCATGCTACATCTACCAGCCAAGGAATGCCAAGGACTGATGGTAACCACCAGAAGCTAGGCTAGGAAAGAAAGGATTCTCCACTATAAATTTCAGAGGAAGTATGGCCTTACCAACACCTTGATTTCAGACCTATGACCTCCAGAACTATTCGGGGATAAATGTCTGTTGCCTTATGACACTCAGTTGTGGTACTTTGACAGTAGCCCTAAGAAACTAATGTAGGCACTAAAAGCCACATGAGTTCTGTGACTTTTTCCAGAGGACTAAGTGAAAGATTGGAGATTGTGGATAGATGCAGTAATCCAGAATTGGAGCTTTGTCAGTGAATGTGCAAGAGGACTAGAAGACAAGAAAATTGAGGATGTTGATGAAAAAGTAGGTGATGAGTCAAATCATAAAATACGTCAGACTGCTAGGTATCTCTCAACATCCATTACTCTCTTTTTCCATAGAAATAGCAATTCCAAATTCTTGTTAAACACTTGGTCATGTAATAAACATCACATGTCTCAGCCTCCCTTACAACTGGGATACCATGTGACTAGGATCTGATTACTTGGGTTTAAGCAGAAGTGGTATAGAAACCCCCTGGAAAGTGTCCTTAACCTAAGGAAGTATGCCCTCCTTCTCCTGATTTCTTCCCACTGGCTGAAATACAAACAGAATGGCTATTGCTCCCAGAGGCATCCTGGCTGATAAAATAACTTTGATAATGAAAGTCACATAGGTGGAGTAACAAAATAGAAGGAGCCTGGGTCCTTAAGCGTTGTGGAAGGACTAATAGGAAAACCACCCTGAAGGTTCCAAATGTAACATGCATGTAACATGACATTTTGCCAAGCAGGCTGAGGCCTTAGATCATATCAGAGGATAGATGAAGCTAGATGGTCACAGCCTTTGGTCAGATTTCTAAATTAAAACATGAGCCAAATGGTTATGGTGACTTTGAAAACATCATCCCACACTAATATGTCCTGGAGAGGGAATTAGTTAACTTCTTGGTTAGCACAGTATACCCATTACCTTGGGAAAAGGAAGTTTGATTCCCCAACATTAAAATATCAACCTTCTTTTCTTAGGTAAACAGATAGACATGACTCATACAGGAGATTGGAGATTGAATAGTCAACAGAATTTGAGTGGAAATTGAAATCGCTCAAGAAGTGGTTATAGAATGAAGAGAAAGGAGGGCTGAAGAATGCCTCTTGGGCCATTCTCACATTTAAGGAAGTGTGTGGGGTGAGGGGCAGTCCTTAAAAAATAGGTTGAGAGAAGAGGACAGTTTTGAAAGTCAAGAGGTATGACTTATTTGAAGCAAAAAGAATCTTGGATTGTCAAACTTTGCTGAGAGGTAAGTTAAAATAAATGACATGTGTGTACGTGTGTGTGTTTTAAGAGAGAGGTAGAAGATTAATGATAGTACAGAACATAAAACCATTAGTTTCAGTGGATTGTGTGAGTAGCTGGGGAGCAAATTACTGTGGACTGAGAAGCCCGTGGGAGATAAATATACTGAAAAGTGCTTCTTTTCAAAGAAGCAGGCTGATGAAGGGAAGTGGGAGATGACAGCAGTAGCTACAGGACAATTGGGGCTCAAGACAGGAATTTATACTTTTTATTGTTTACTCTTGTTACTTTTGATAGAGGAGAATCCTTTCAAACATAATTATTTCCTGATATTAAAGACCTAAAATAAATTGGGGTGTGTTAGGAGAGAGGAGAAATGGGGTGAGGAGTAGTTCATGGATTATTGAGAGTAAGATTCCTGAGTAAGTGGAAAGGATGAGATTCAGAGAACAGGAGGACCAATTAGACCTGCTCAAATGAAGGAACACATCTTCCTCTGAAAGGAGAAGGGAAATAAGCTGAGATATGGAAGTATATAGTATTTGAAAAAAAAAAAAATCACACATGATTGCTCCTAGTTCTAAAAAGTTACGGGTTTTCCCCTGATAACTTATACCCAAGTGTGAACTTCTGATCTTCCCTCACAATCTTACTCCACCTATTGTCATCCCCAACTTAATTAATAGCAACTCCATCCTACCAGTTGCTCAGGCAATAACACTTGGGATCAACCTTACCTCCTCTCTTTCACTTCTCACACCCATTTGATCAGCAATTCCTGTTGACTCTTTTTCTCACCACCCTCATTTTCCTTGGCCACCATCTCACCAAGATCATTGTTGTGGACTCTCTCAGAACCTGTGGGTCTGCTTCCATCCACATCCCCCATCAGCTATTCTTACCCCATAGCCACAGTGATCCTTTTGAAATGAAAGGTGAACATGTCACTTCTCTGCTCCAGGGCTCTCATGTCACTCAGGAAAAGCCGAGTCCTCACTATCCAGCTCCCCCTCCCCCCATCATCTCTCTAGATTTGTCTCCCACTGCCCTTTCCCTGCCTAAATCCTCTTCAGCCGTGCCAGCCTCCTTGCTCTTCCCTGAACATCCCAAGCCTCTTCCTGTCTTTAGGCTTTTTCACTTGCTCTTCCCTCTGGCTGGTTCATCCCTTCCCCAGACACTCATGTGGCTCACTCCGTAACCTCCTTCAGGTCTTTGCTCAAACATCACAACTTACTTAAAATGGAAAAAAGGACATTTTTTCCCTGTGTGTTTCTCCTCTTTTTGTTTCTCCATGGACTCTATCCCCTTTTCGTATTCTTTAAAATTTACCTACTTGTGAATTATCTCTTTCCCTACCTAGAATGTAAAATACATTCTGTTTTTCCCTACTTAGAATGTAAATTACCTTCTAAATTACATTTTTTTAAATTTTGTTCATTGGTGTTTTCTCAGGGCTGAGCACAGTGCCTGACACATAACAGTCATTTGGTACACATTTACTGAATAATGAGTAAAATTAATATATATACTTAACAAAGAAAATTTGGAAAATTCTGAAAAATATAAAGAAGATAGCAATATCATTCACAATCTTATTACTCATAAATAACTCTGTATTTTGGGGTAGGTTCTTCCCATACTGTGTGTGTGTGTGTGTGTGTGTGTGTGTGTGTGTGTGTGTGTGCTATTAAAATAATCTCAACCTTGCCTGGTTCAACCCTCTATGTATAAAGAGCTTCCCCCATCACCACTCATCCCTTTGTTGTACCAGTGTCCTAGGGCATGGCTGCAGAGAATACTCATACAGGGGAATGGACGGGGAGCCAACGAAGCCTATAGATGGGGCAATCACCCAGTGAAGTACAGAAGTAGGTCAGAGCTTAGGCCCTCCCTATAACTCTGCACGAAGAAACTGGTATAGACTCTGGGGTGCTGGTGGCAGACAGGTATCACTCAAGTAGAGGTGCATCTTATGGGTATGAGGACCCAGCTCCCAAGCTGCTCCTGGGCACAGGAATCTCCTAATACTGGATCTTCTCCCTAAGAAGAAACTTCAGAGATCAGCTTTTGATTTCTGAGGGCCCCTCTGGCCTTCCTCACAACCTGAATCCCCCACATTGTCCTTAACCTCCTGCCTACCAAACAAAATCAAATCTGTTTTCTTCTTCTTTCACCCTGATTTGATGGTCAATCAAATCTAGATCCAAGTAACATAAAACTGAAAACTGATACCTCTGTGATATCCCAACCCATCCAGGAAGTGTCGTCCATCCTTCTATTATAGAAAATAAAAGAAAAATAATAAAGTTTTCATATTAAGAAAAACTGAACATTCACATCTATCTATATTTTTTAAACATTGTTGAGATCATATGATATATATAGTTTTATATCCTCCTTTATTTGCTGTTGTAGTCTGAGAAGGTTTACCTATCATCAAAATAACAGCTGCATAACTAATCAATTCATGTTATAGTATTTTTTAACCATTCCTACCTCTAATCCAGTGGTCCTTAATTTGTGAGACTATCTGACAAAAAAGAAAAATGGAATTCTAGTACTTGGTGAAAAACACAATTTTAATCTCATCCCCCACAACATTTACGAAAGGAAGGATTGTTTAAAGGAAATGCAGCTCATTCACTTTTCAGGTTCTCTGCAGTCCTCAGATCAGAACTAGGTGCTTGGGCCACATCTGGCTGGACACTCAGGGCCTATGAGAACACCTGGAAGATTCAGACCAACCACAGTGGTCACTTTGTCTGCTCAAGGATGTTGTTGAAGCCATTATTGATTACCTCAGTTTCCTCATCTGTAAAAAGGAATAATAGCAACTGCCTCATACAGTTCTGATGAGAATTATCTGACAAAGTAGATATAAAGATGTCAAACTTGTACATGGCTTGTAGATAAATACTTAAAAGAAATTTAAAAACAGTTGAGAATAAATATTTGTAATCATTCCTCTATTGTTGGAGTTTCACTAAACTATCTCCAAATGGAATTACTGGATCAAAGAGTATGAATGTTTTGAAAGGTGTGTGCTAATTCACTCAGCAATTGGAGTGGAAATGAGCTCCTGTCTTACTAAATTCAGCCTTTATCAGTGCTGAATTCTATTACTTTTTAAAATCCTTGCTTACTTGACAGGTAGAAAAGGAATATCATTTTAATTCTCACATCAATGTGTATTTTGTCGATTTTTTTAATGGACTGAACTTTCCCACCAAAACCACTATATTTATCACTTATAGTTCTTCTGTCTCTGTCCATCTTTTGCAATTTTCCTACTGCGGTTTTGTATTTTCCTTCTCTCTATTTAAATACGGTGATGGCTCTAGTTTCTCTGTCTCCGGTCATCTGCAGGTAGAGGGAAAGTCATGGTAGTACAGGGACTTGAGGAAAGTAATATTAAGGGAAAGGGGGTGATCAAGAACACATGAATAGATTGTCAAGCCAGCATGCAGGTCCTGCAGAGAGCAGACTGCTTCTTACTAGCGTAGAAGGAATGAACAGTTCTAAATGCAAAAACAAACCAACATAGTTAATAGGACATCCCCATAATCTGACTCTCTCCTCTTTTCCTTTTAAAATATGACCAATTCCAAAAACATAGTTAAACATTAAGTTTCTTTCCTTAGTTCAGATAACATTCCTTGAGTTATATAGTAACTTTAAGATCATAATCAAATATTTTTCTCTTGCAAAGGCTGTTTGAAGAACAGTAATTATTCTTGAAGCCATGGAAACCCCCTGATGCCAGGGCTACATAACCAGCTGGCACACATAATTTTTAGTAAACTAAGTCAAATCAGTCACTATATCTACTACAATCATTCCATTTTTAAGATGCTTCCTCTCATTGCCAGTGGAGGGAATTTAGATGATTTGGCACTATATTATACATCCAGCTCAACTCCTTAGCTTCTCTTTTTTGACATTTTAGGTTTTCTATTCTGTTTTAAAAATTTTAATTAGTGCAAAGCATATGCCATAATAGTTCTCTAATTTCTCCTTTATGAGTATACTAGACCCAAAGTTGCTATGCCTAACCCAAGGTCACATGCTAGATAGAGCTACACAAACCACAACTTATTTTATGTGCGACTAGAGTCTTTGGGAGATTAAAGAAAACCCAGGTACTAATTCTTGATATTCAGTTTGGTTAACAAGGTTAAAAGTTGATTCCAACCTAAGCCATTGTCCTTTTCTTTAATTTCTTTTTTTAAGATAACATTCCTGGAGTACTCCTATGTGTCAAACCCTATTCTAATATATATAATGAACTAACATATTATATATAAACTAAAGTATATAATTGTGTCAGTTTGAATCTTTTGTGTACCCCAGAAAAGCCAAGTTCTTTCATCCTCATTCAATATTGCTGGGTGGGAGCTTTTTGGATTGTTTCCATGGAGATGTGACCCACCCCATTGTGAGTGCTAACTTTTTTTTTGAGATTTTACAATAGTTTTTTTTAACTTTTTAAACTTATAGTATAATATATATACAAAGTAATGAAAGAAAAAAACAGTAGTTTTCAAAGTATTCTTCAACAAGTAGTTGCAGGACAGATCCCAGAGTTTGTCATGGGCTACCATACCATCCTCTCAGATTTTTCCTTCTATACAGTGCTAGAAGGAATAAATATTTTTTTATCATCACAATCAACTTTTGTTTTCTTTTTGTGAAAAAATAACATATATACAAAAAAAGCAATAAATTTGAAAGCACTGCACAACAATTAGTTGTAAAACAGAATTCAGAGTTTGGTATGGGTTACAATTCCGTAATTTTAGGTTTTTACTTCTAGCTGCTCAAAGATACTGGAGACTAAAAGAAATATAAACGTAATGATTCAGCAATCATATTCATTTGTTAAACCCTTCCTTCTTTGTATAGCTCCTCCATCACCTTTGATCTTTCTATCCCACTCTTTAGGGGTATTTGGGCTATGGCCATTCTAACTTTTTCATGTTGGAATGGGCTATCAATAATATGGGGTAGGGAGATGGAACTAGCTGATGTTCTGGAGAGGCCGGGCCCTCTAGGTTTCAGGGCTTATCTGGTCCAGGGACCCATCTGGAGGTTGTAGGTTTCTGGAAAGTTACCCTAGTGCACAGGAGCCTTTTTAGAATCCTGTATATTGCCCTAGGTGTTCTTTAGGATTGGCTGGAATGGTTTTGGTTGGGGTTTATCAAGTTATGATACATAATAACTAGCTGAAGCTTGTGTATGAGTGACCTCCAGAGTAGCCTCTCAACACTATTTGAACTCTCTCAAACACTAATACTTTATTAATTACACTTCTTTTCACCATTTCGGTCAGGATGGAATTGTTGATCCCATGGTGCCAGGGCTGGACTCATCCCTAGGAGTCATATTCCACACCACCAGGGAGACTTTCACCAATGGATATCATGTCCCATGTAGGTGAAGGGCAATGACTTCACTTGCAGAGTTGGGCTTAGAGAGAGCGAAGTGTTTGTTTTTGTTTTTGTTTTTGTATGCTGCATGGCAGGGTCACATTTCATTCTTTTTCCATGTGAGTATCCCGTTATTGCAGCACCATTTGTTGAATTTTTGTTTGCTTGTTTGCTCATTTGTTTTGTTTTTTGGGAAGTGCATGGGCTGGGAATCAAACCCAGGTCTCCCTCATGGCTGAGGGAATTCACTGAGAATTCTTCAGTGAGAATTCTCTCACTGAACTACCCTTACACACCCAAGTGGTAACTTTTAGCTGGATGGTTTCATGGAGGTAGGTCTCCATCCACTCAAGATGGAGTTACTTACTGGAGCCCTTTAAGAGGGAACCATTTTGAAAAGAGCCATGAGAGCCCACCCAGCCACAGACCTTTTGGAGATGAAAAAGGAAAATGCCCTTGGGGGAGCTTCATGAAACAAGAAGCTGGGAGGGAAAGCCAGCAGACCTCACCATGACCCCTTCCAGCTGAGAGAGAACCCTGAATTTCATTGGCCTTTCTTGAGTGAGGGTAACCACTTGTTGGTGCCTTAATTTGGACATTTCCATTGCCTTGCCTTAATATGGAAATTTTCATGGCCTTAGGACTGTAAACTTGCAACTTAATAAATTCCCCTTTTAAAAGCTGCTCTGTTTCTAGTATATCACATTCTGACAGATTGCAAACTAGAATAATAATAAACTAATATATAAGTATCTATTTTTCATATATTTTTATATATTTATATCACATATTTATATAAATAATATAATTTATGTATTTATTTTATATATATATAAACTAATTTAATCCTTACAACTCTGTATTAGTTAGGGTACTCTAGAGAAGCAGAATCAACAGGGAATACTCACAAATATAAAATTCATAAAAGTGTCTCACATGACCGCAGGAACACAGAGTCCAAAATCCGTAGGGCAGGCTGTGAAGCTGACAATTCCAATGGAGGGTCTGGATGAACTCCACAGAAGAGGCTTGCCAGCCGAAGCAGGAAGAGAGCCTGTCTCTTCTGAATCCTCCTTAAAAGGCTTCCAGTGATTAGATTAAGCATCACTCATTGCAGAAGACACACCCCTTGGCTGATTACAAATGGAATCAGCTGCAGATTCAGCTGACGTGATCATGAGCTAATTCTCTGAAATGTCCTCATTGCAACAGAAAGATCAGCAGTTGCCCAACCAGACAAACAGGTACCACCACTTGACCAAGTTGACACATGAACCTGACCATGACAGTCCACCCCTTGTCAACTTGGCAGCTATATATATCACCTTAAACTATACCTGTTCTAGTTTGCTAGCTGCCAGAATGCAATATACCAGAAACGGAATGGCTTTTAACAAGGGAAATTTAATGAGTTGCTAGTGTACAGTTCTAAGGCCAAGAATTAAAACAAGTTTATAGAAAAGTCCAATCAAAGGCATCCAGGGAAAGATACCTCGGTTCAAGAAGGCTGATGAAGTGCAGGGTTTCTCTCTCAAGCGAGATGGCACATGGTGAACACGGTCAGGGCTTCTCTCTTGGCTGGAAGGGCACACGGCAAGTACGGCATCATCTGCTAGCTTTCTCTCCTGGCTTCTAGTTTACAGTTCTAAGGCCAAGAAAATGTCCCAATTAAAACAAGTCTAAAGAAATGTTCAATCAAAGGCATCCAGGGAAAGATACCTCGGTTCAAGAAGGCCGATGAAGTGCAGGGTTTCTCTCTCAAGCGAGACGGCACATGGTGAACACGGTCAGGGCTTCTCTCTTGGCTGGAAGGGCACACGGCAAGTACGGC